>PVIR01029937.1:0-20688 GCA_004026965.1 Petromus typicus
AATTGGAAATGGAAAGACTTTTGCAAACAGAGACATAATAGTGGAAGTATTATTCTCAGTTATGTCTCATGTCCGTGCTTTACAATCGCTTTACTTTTTCTGAGGAGGCAGAGAGAATGACAGATAAGAATTACAGCTAGAAAACAAAATCAAGAACATATTTCTTATCATATGGTGCAATTTAATAGCAGCAACAACAAAGGAAAGCTTGAGAATAGCAAGAGAAAAGTTCCTTAGCCATTTGAACTGCTACTTTACAACGAAAATTTATATGAGCCCCTTGAAGAATCTCATTTAGTTCCCAAACATCATCTGCCAACAGTGAAGTCCAGAACAACTCCGCAGCTGTTATTCATAATAAACATTCAGAAGTAGAAGAAAACTATTTAGTCATAGATCATGGGAGTTCCTAACAAATGTAAGTCTGGAACGCAGAGCTTATGCTGTGAATTTTATACAAGACTCTCAGAAATCTTACAATAAACAGCAGTCAAAGTTAGCTGTGCCTCCTACCTACACATGCAGACTTGTGGTTAAAAGTACATGGTAGAGCTTTTCCCTGGGAAACACTGTATTCATCCCAAGTAATAAAAATGTAACAGAGATAATGACTTTTTAAAAAAGAATTGTGGGTATATTAAAATGACCATAATGAAGGTTAAAGTTTCTATTAGAATCTGAAATAAAAACAGAGCCTTTTTCTGTTTTACTTTGCTGATTCCAAAATGATGTTCTTTTTGTAAGGCTTGAAGATATTCAGGATGAGAAGATGACTGTATTTTTATTTGTTTGCTTGTTTTTTGAGATAGGGTCTTGGCCGGGGATTTAGCTCAGTGGTTCCGGCTCCTGTCTTGCAAGTGCAAGGACCCGGGTTCAATCCCCGGTAACCACATACCATACTGGGTGTGGAGACTCACACCCAGCGGCAACCAGTACCACATACCACAGTGCCAGGCGTGGTGGCTCACGCCTGTAATCCCAGCACTCAGGAGGCAGAGGCAGGAGGATTGCTATGAGTTTGAGGCTGAGCTCAGGGCCAGCCTGAACCGCAAAGCGAGACCTTGTCTCAAAAAAACCTAAAAAAAAGAAAAGAGATAGGGTCTCACTTTT
This sequence comes from Petromus typicus, assembly GCA_004026965.1. NCBI lineage: Eukaryota > Metazoa > Chordata > Mammalia > Rodentia > Petromuridae > Petromus > Petromus typicus. The sequence goes on from PVIR01029937.1 coordinate 1,111, forward strand.
TTGTGTGTGGTTCAGGCTGGCCCTGAGCTCAGTATGTAGCCCAGGCAAACCTGGAACTCGCAGCAATTCTTCTGCCTCTGACTTCCGAGTGCTGGGATTACAGGCCCTTGCCACCAGCCCTAGCTTATAAATTTATTTTTCCATTGACTTGTTTCTCTACTGATCAACAGACTCTACAAACACAAAAGACAAAAAATGCAAACCTTTGAATTTAATGAGAAAGGAAGAAGTAAAAAAAAAAAAAATGTAGGTAACCAGATGGAGTTACTCATCTCTAACCTGCAAATGTGAGCTTAAATTAAAGCATTATTTGTAGAGCTTTGTATGGCGGAGTATTGCTCATAAACATTAATGTGCATTCAAAATAGTTGGAGAATCAAAATTAACCTGACTATTCTGACTCTGGTGCTCAGGACCATGGCCTCACGATCAACTTTTCACGAATTTCCACTTGATGATAACGTGGTAGTCCATGACCACACTTCAAGTAGCAGAGTTCTGCAGATCAGATCTGTTCCTGAGATGCTTTAAGAAAGAAGACCCCTGGGGCTGAGGATTTAGCTCAGTGGCTCTGCGCCTGCCTTGCAAAGCTCAAAGGCCCTGATTCAATCCCCAGTTACCACATAGAACAATGCCAGGCTGGAAACTCACACCCACCAGCAATTAGAACCACATATTACAGTGCTGGGTGTGGTGGCTCCTGGCTGTAATCCCAGTACTTGGGAGGCAGAGGCAGGAGGGTTGCTGTTTGAGTTCAAGGCTGAGCTCAGAGCCAGCCTGAACTATAAAAGTGAGACCCTGTCTCAAAAAAAAAAAAAAAAAAAAAATAGGCCAGGGATTTAGCTCAGTGGTTCTGGTGCCTGTCTTGCAAGCACAAGGACCCGGGTTTGATCCCCGGTAACAACATACCATACTGGGCATGGAGACTCACACCCAGCAGGAACCAGTACCACACAACACAGTGCTGGGTGTGGTGGCTCACGCCTGTAATTCCAGCACTTGGGAGGCAGAGGCAGGAGGATCGTGATGTGAGTTTGAGGCTGAGCTCAGGGCCAGCCTGAACCACAAAGCGAGACCCTGTCTCAAAAAAACCTAAAAAAAAAGGCCCTGCAATTGTGTTGATCTCTTGGAATAAACGACAACAGTATATTATAGGGCCCTGAAAAACTCAAGACTTTTGTTGAAAGAACACATGTTCAGCTTTGTTCTGGTGAGTATTTACTCAATTTATATGATAAATCCTATAGAATTTCCCCTTCATGTTTTTAAAAACAGGATATTAAAATCTAGGGAGAGTTAGTTCAAATGATGGCTGAAAACTAGTACACACTAGAGGTCCATTATTCCAAACCTATCTCTTTGTGACATAATTACGTTGCATTTTGTGTAGTCTGTGTTGCATTCTGAAAAGTAAGAAGTACAGGCTTACGTGCACTTCATGGGAAGAGTACTCCTGTCCTTGGGTAAAGCCCTTTGTAGGGGTTGGCTGCCCACAGTCCCTAGTGGACAGTTTCTGCCAACACCTAAAGGTGCTTCTTCTATTTGTAAATGGTTGAAGAAAAGAAGAATAATGTTTTGTGACATGGGAACTACATGAAATTCAATTTTAAGTGCTCATAAGCAAAGTTTTGTGAAAACCCAGTCCATCCATTTATTCAATTATGTGCTATTGATGGCTGCTGTCACTATATGAAGGAAAGGTGAGCAGTTACGACAGAACTGAAGTAAAAGTGTCCAAGATTCAACCCACAGAAAAAAACCTGCACACTTTCTCTAGAGTGGACCTGAAGAACACAAGTTTAAAAAGGTCAACCCTACAGTACTTTTATCTATTATTTTCCCTGTCCCAGTTTTTAAAATTAGAAAGTTTATTGCTTCAGGAATTAGAATCAGGCCTTACTCTTTGATCAGTGATTCTGCTGAACTAAAAACTAAATGCATAAGGCGGTATTTGTATTTAACTCTTTTCAAGATTTAACACCAGGGCTGGGGAGTTAGCTCAGTGGTTCCGGCACCTGTCTTGCAAGCGCAAGGACCTGGGTTCAATCCCCAGTAACCACATACCATACTGGGCGTGGAGACTCACGCCCAGCAGCAACCAGTACCACATACCACATACCACAGTGCCGGGCGTGGTGGCTCACGCCTGTAATCCCAGCACTCGGGAGGCAGAGGCAGGAGGATTGCTGTGATGTGAGTTAGAGGCTGAGCTCAGGGCCAGCCTGAACCACAAAAAGTGAGACTCTGTCTCAAAAAAACCTAAAAAAAAAAAAAGATTTAACACCCAGTAGGACTTCGGGAGCTAAGGGCTCTCCACCATTTGTGTAATCACATCGTTCAGAAAGCAGGGAGCATGGAGCATGGGAAATAGAAGACTTCCCTGTGAACTGTGGGGAGCAGAATAAGAGAGATACTGAGAGAGACAGAGAGGGAGAGAGAGAGAGAGAGAGAGAGAGATTATAAATTGTAGAATAACAGACTACTTCAAAGAAGGACCTTCAGACCTTCCATGAGCCTGCAAATAGACTAACGCTTAACGCAGAGCATTTTGTTGTGAACCTGGAAAGGGCAAAGCTCTACATTCAGGGTGAATGATAGCCAGAACTCAACAGAAAGCCAAGGTGACACTGGGCCCGCGCTGGTTTAAGATGGGATGCAGACGGATCACAGCCCATGATGACCTAGTCAGACACTCACAGGTTTGAATGAGACAAACAGGAAATGAAGACAGCAAGAAAAAACAATTGTGCAATTTACAAAACCCAGGAATAGGGAACTACATGAGGAAGACGATCCTTTTCCCTTACAGCATTTCAGAAAACTAAATGCAGTACCACTGGCTGTCTCTTCATTGAAGCTGTGACAAGTTCACGAAGGAAATGAACTTTTAGTGATGGCCTGCCTGTGACCTTCAGCAGAGGTTAATTGAAGCAGAAAAAAAAAAGCACCAGATCTTCCCCTGTGCGGATACAGTGCACATTTCCCAATCTTTCTTACATCATTATAAAGCATTAGAGTTAGCCATAAAAATGGACTGGATTTATGAAACTCCTCATAACTCAAACAAGAGCCCGAGAATTATAAAAGTGTGAATCCAAATTTCTTTTACTTTGTGTGTAGTGGTTCTTCATGAAGGCTTCCTGACGTGATCTCATTTGATTTTCCTAACAGCTCTACAAGGCCAGCAGGTGTAACTGCCCTCCATGTTACAGAGAAACTCAAACTCGGAGACAATAGGGTCCCCTTCAGGTCCCAATGGCTCAAAGGTGCCAGAGATGGGGCTAAGGATTTTAGCTCTTTGTCCACTGCTTTTCCTAACACATCGCACTGTCCGGTGCAGGAGTCCTTGCGGTGAGCGCTAAAGAGAAAAGAGGAAAGGACGCCTGTGTGGCTCCAGGCCCTGCACTGTACTGCCCACAGGCTTCTCTGTCCTTATGTAAAACACATGCTGAGATGACATTTATCATGCTGTATGTGTATGCGAACGTGACACTCGGCTTGAAGGGGCCTAGGTCACATTCATGAGAAAGGTAACAGAAGGTGAAGCTTAATCTCCTTTGAATTGTTTTCTTTCCTAAGAAAGCCACTGTCTGAGGAGACATTATTCTTATTACTCTCAACTTTCATAGCTGTCTCACTGAAAAGTTAAACACATTATTTTTAAATGTTTATATTTTATACATAAACTTTGAAATATCTCACATTGAAGTTATATCACAGAGTCATTTTTATAGAGATATAGAGAAAACTAGATGTCTGAAAAGTATCCTCTCCACAGATAACACTGCAATGACCTTATCTTTGCTCCCGTCTGAAATTTGTGAAGGACTCTGGACTGCTTAAAGACACTTGGATTTCTTTCCATAAAACACAGCCTAGAGGTTGTCAACAAATAGGAAATATACAACATTGTATGTACAAATGCATCTCCTTTTTTACAATTAAAAAATCAGAAAAGGTGGCCTGTGAACATACAGCTTTATACTGAACTTATTTGTAATCTGTGTTGCACAAAAGGAATCAGAACATATCAGTGACCAACTGGAGTAAGATACAGGAAGCTTTTTCAGAAAGACGCACATCTGAAAGCATAAACTAAATGTTTCATCTTTTAAACATCTGGGATATTAACATTTAAATCTTACTTGGAATAGTCTGATATGAAAAATGGTTTAATAGAACTTTCTTTTGTATCATAAGATTAAAATACCACTACAAATGCTTGTCAACACTTTAAAATTTGCTGCAAATATTTTTCAATATGTGAGAGAGTCTGCGGGTGTGTGAGTGTGTGTGAGAGTGTGTGTGTGCATGTGTGTGTAGAGAAGGGATCTGGAATGAGCCAAGACACATTTATTTGAAGGGGATCTCAAAGCGGATGGAAAGAGAAAGGGATGTCAGTTCCCTCAAGCTTCTGCGAGGGCTCCGCCTTTGCCTTCATTCACATCTGGAGAGACAGGCACTTGTCTGGATCTGCTTATTCCTTATCCTTGGATTCACCAGCCCTATTGCTGTGTGAAGATGATACCCAGGGAAGCCTCATGGATCATGGAGATGGGAGTCCAATTGCAGGTGCTTTGTTTGTGGGAAGTGATGTTTGACCCCCTTGGTTAGAAGGGAGAAGTGCATGACTGACCGGAACTTTCCATGCAGCACAGCTGAGACCCAACAGCCAGTCTGGAGGACCAATGTACCACTGGAGACAAAGCACCTTTTCACTATGTTTTGGACATTTTTTTATTTTTTACTTTTTTTGAGACAGGGTCTCGCTTTGTAGTTCAGGCTGGCTCTGAACTCACTAAGTATCCCAGGCTGGCCTCGAACTCACAGCAATCCTCCTGCCTCTGCTTCCTGAGTGCTGGGATTACAGGCGTGAGCCACCACACCCAGCTGTTCTGGACATTTAATAGAATGTCTTCTGAAGTATTTGACAAGCATCACTATAATTTTTGGATGGTAAATTGGATCTTTATCATCTAGAATTACATTGTTGCAGAAAATCAATTTCTATAGGGGTAGATAGAGATAATTAGACTTTAAAAATCTAGATGTTTGGATAGTCTTTTTAAAGAATAGAATCTTTTTAGTTAACTATTATTTTAATTTTTCTATTTTAGTGCACAAGCCTTTAAAATTAATGAAAAGAATCAAGTTGTTTTGTGAACACACATAAACAGTATGCCAGACATCACTATATTTCACATGCAGTGGAACTTCCTGTCACAAAAATGCATATCTACTGCTCGCATTTTTAAGGTTATATAATGCAGAGATATTTAATTCTGAGATCATGAATGCTTGACATTGTTTTAAAAATTCTATGTGTATATGGGCCAGGGAGTTAGCTCAGTGGTTCTGGCGCTTGTCTTGCAGGCACAAGAACCCGGGTTCAATCTCTGGTAACCACATCACACTACTGGGCATGGAGACTCACGCCCAGCAGCAACCAGTACCACATACCACAGTGCCAGGCGTGGTGGCTCATTCCTATAATCCCAGAACTCAGGAGGCAGGGGCAGGAGGATTGCTGTGATGTGAGTTGGAGGCTGAGCTCAGGGCCAGCTTGAACCACAAAGCGAGACCCTGTCTCAAAAAACCTAAAAAAAAAAAAAAATTCTATGTATATAGATAAAATCTATATGGGTATGTGGTATGTGTGTGATAGGTTTCAACAGACTGTCAGAGGAGTCCATGACCACCTTTCTCTTCCAGAAGAACCATGAATAATAATTGAGCAGAAAAATTTACATGAGACTAGTAAAGCACAAAAAGCTGGAGACTATATTTGAGTCCAGTTTCCCTCATTTCCTGCCCTATCCACTGTTCTTGGTGTTGAGGTTCCTTTAGTCTTATGCTCCTATGTGTGTTAGTAATGTTCTTAACTTCATCAAGTTAATAAGGGGACACATGCAGAATAGATGCTTTGATATCTACCTTTTAATGCTGAAAAAATACTTGTCATGGATCTTAGCTAACATTCCTGTCCTGAACTCGTTGGATATTGAAGAAATCAACTTAAAAAATTTCTTTTTCATTCTCTTTCTTTAACTACCTCGAATTTTAGGTCTGGAAATGAATCTATAGCAAGCAGGACTGCAGATTTACCCTGTCAAATCAAAAAACTAAACAACAACAAAACAACTTTTATTATATTGTCTACATTTGTCACTGGGCCTGGAGATTTAGCTCTGTGGTTCTGGCACCCACCTAGCAAGCGCAAGGTCCTGAGTTCGAAGCCTAGTAACCACATACCACAATGCTGGGCATGGTGACTACAGCTATAATTCCAGCACTCGGGAGGCAGAAGCAGGAGGATTGCCTTGAGTCCAAGGCTAGATCGGGCTGCAAAGTAAGTTGAGGGCCAGCTCAACTACAAAGCAAGACCTTGTTTCAAAAAAAACCCCCAAACCAAAAAACTATATTTGTTAATCTTTTCACTTTTTCTATTAAAAACTCATATTTCTGCATTTAAGTTTCTTAGATAATACTTAAATACTACATGTTTCAACCACGCAAGAAGAGGAATGCGGGCGCCTTGTCCTTGCCTTGGCTCTCGCTTTCCCTGTGATGCCTTCTCATCTCCAGGATTTCTCTTGTGCCCAGCTCTTTACTATACACTCCAAATTTGCACCCTGGGCCCTCTCTAAAAGTGTGAGAAGGGGAGAAATGAGAAAGGGAAAGCCACATTTCAAATCAACTGAAATCTCTCTGTCATCTCTATCTCGAGTGGGTTATAGAAATATTTTGGCCTTGGGTTTGGCCCTCAGTTCTTGAACTACTTACCCTCTTTGGGGATCTTAGTACACTAAATCCCCTATGTTTTTCATGGAGTTAGGGATTTATATGTATTAACTTAATATAATCTGATTGTAAAAGAAACCTACTTGTGCAAACAGCATATTTAGCAAAGATTCTTGTAAAAGTTGTTTTAGAATTCTAAAGCATCCAGGTTAATAACACTCACAATTATTTATTTACAATTTATGCTGTTATATACTATGTAAGAAATTTTCAAGAAAGATTTAAGTAGTCCTTGATTTGAGTTAAATAAGGAAGAGAGAGGACAAATGATAGTATTTATGCTGGAAAAGATCTTTTCAGCTTTGAAATTATTTTAGTTATGGTATGACAAAGAAAAAGTTGGGTGTCCTCATAGTAGTGTGCAGAATGGGTTTTTGTTATGGAAATCAGTGTTTGCCAAAGAAAATGAAATGATTCGAAACAAAACAAAGAAAGCCCCTTCTTTCTCTTTACCTGTAGCTCACCCAGAAAATCCTTATTCTCTTAAAACCTGGCTTACCATAGATTCTCTGGCTGAGCCAAACAGCGAAGTGGGAAAAAGCTATGGCAGACCTTATTTTAAAGAGACATGCTTTCATCTTAAATTTATATTTGCTAGTCTGAAATGGGTGTCAGAAATCGTGCTACATTTATGTAGTTACTTCATTCCTCTATTCTGCACGCCAGTGGTACCACTCTTTCCTTTTTACTTTAGTTTCTCATCATTTTCTCTGCTGCTCACTCACACCTAGGCATCTTGCTTCTTATTCTAACACAAGACTGAGAAATCAGAAAGGAATTACTTCACTTCACCATTACTGCAGCCACCTTGACATACTTCGTCCTTTCTTCTATTGTATTGTGAAACTATGTTCCTATGTGGAGCAACTCCTCTAGTTGACCCCCTTCCCTGGAACACGGAAGACTCTGCTCCTACATTACCCTGTCTTTTCCTTTAGTCTTCAGTTGCTGCTTCTCATCTGCAAAGTTATGGGTTACAATACCTCCAATTAAAAATGGACCCTTTGAGGCACCATATTCTAACTGTTGTCCGTTTCTTTGTCCTACCATGCAGTCAAATTTTCAAAGGCTTCTGTAAGGAGACTCTCTTCTTACCTCTTTACTTCGCTCTCAACCCAATGCAAGCAGGTTGTCTTTCCCATCGGTCCGCAGAAATCATTTGTGACAGGATACACAGTATTATCTTTGTAGAAAGCGCTAGTATGGTTTTCTCTGTGTCTGTCTGTCTGTGTGTCTGTCTCTCATTCTTTCTCTCTGCTTTTCCTCTCCTTTGACAATCAGCTGCTCCTTCTTGAAACACATTTTTCTCTTACATATCTGAGCTGCCATGCTCTTCTCGTCTTTCTTTTATCTCAGGCAGCTCTCTTGTGGTAAATTTGCTAACTCTTTCACATTAAAAAGAGCACCTTTTATTTTTTGGACAAAGTCTTGCTTTGTAGTTCAGGCTGGCCCTGAACTCAGCCTGGAACTCACAGCAATACTCCTGCCTCTGCCTCCAGAGTGCTGGGATTACAAGTGTGAGCCACCACGCCCAGCACTGTGGTATGTGGTACTGATTGATGCTGGGTCTGAGTCACCACGCCCAGCATTGTGGTATGTGGTTAGTGGGGATCAAACCTGGGACCTTGTATTTGCAAGGCAGGTGCTGGAACTACTGAGCTAAATCCCTAGCCCCTACCACCACTGTTTTAAATCTATAGCTGATGTCTTCCAAATTCATACCTCCAGATTCAAACTCTTCCTGAGTCCACACTCCTGCCATTAACTCTCTCTTTGTTGTTACTTGAGTTACTCACAGGCTTGTCAGTATCTACAGTGAGGAAAAGTATCCAAAACTCATACCTTTCTGTTATGAATGAATGCTTTATGTCTCCTATATACTCAAATTCATACAGTGAAGCCTCTAGCCCCCAGTGTGATACTGTTGTGAGAAGGGGTTTAGAGGAGATAATTAAAGTTAGACATGGACGAGGAATTTAGCCCAGTGGTTCTGGCATTTTCCTTGCAAGGGCAAGGACCCAGGTTTGACCCTTGGTAATCACACACAGCAATGCCAGGCATGGTGACTCATCCCTGTAATCCCAGTACCTCAGAGGCAGAGGCAGGAGGATTTCTGTGAGTTTAAGGCTTGCCTGGGCTACATAGGGAGCTCAAGGCCAACCTGAACTATGAAGAGAGACCCTGTTTCAAAAATAAATAAATAAATAAATAAATAAAGTTGGAGAAGGACATGAGAGGAGAGCCCTAATCTCATGAGATTAATGTCTTTCTAGAAGAAACACTAAGACTGTGGTCTCCCTCCATTTCTCTCCTTGTTTCTTGTGATGAGGTCTTAGAAGGCAACAATTGAGAGATCTAGGAAAGAGAGCACTCACCAGGAGTTTAGATAATCAGAAGCTTGACCTTGGATTTCTCAGCCTCTGGAACTCTGAGAAATACGTAATTATTTAAGCTACCTCGTCTGTGGCACTGCTACAGCAGCATGAACTGACTAACATACTCCCTTTGCATGCCAAACTGCCCCTACCATATGGCCTGTTGTGCTAAGTGGCACTGGTGCTCATGTGCTTGCTCAGGTCAGAGAACTAGGAATCACCCTGATTTTCTTTTCTATATTTCAAATTTACCAGTAAACTGTATCAAAGCTTCATCATATACTCTGAATCCTGATCATTTCTTGCTATTTCAACTGTTCCCAACACAGATCACATCCCTTTTATCTTTATTACAAACTACTGCAGGGTCTTCTGATGGCTCTTCCTGACTCCATTATTCTCTGTCTCCAACTCTACTGCCTGCGCAACATTCTCCCCTCAGCTGTCAAGATTGCTTTTAAAAGGGCATTCTGAAAATATTCCTTCTCCTGCTTCAAATCTTTCACGACATCCCAGGACACTGAGACATAAGATCAAACAGAATAAATGTGACCTTAACATGCTTCATAATATTCTGCCCGCTATTTACTCCGGTTTGTTTATTGGCTCTTCTGTGGCTACACTTGCTGAACCTCTTGTCCTTGTCGTGAGGTTGCTCTCAGAACTTTCCGGGACTTACTTCCCCACTTCGTGTAGGTCTCTGTTCAGACTCTACCTTCTCATAAAAGCCTGTTTTGCATACTTCATCTATGTCATTAATCTGTCTTTCTTTCTCCCTTTCCCTGTTTTATTTCTACTCATAGTACTTATAATAACGAATTTTAAATCACCCTTCTCTTCTACCAAAATATAAACTCCAGGAGGATAGAAGTTTTTGCCTTGTTTGTCACTAAACCCTCAGCCTAGAAGGATCTCCCCACATGACAGTAGCTACTCAATCGATGTGTGTTGAATGAGTAAATGAATACAAGAACAAACAGTTTCTAATATTTTCCCTAAAACAGACAAATTGCTATTCATGCCTTTGAAAATCTGAGAAGTGCTCTTTAAAATACGTTCTTCTAGTGATTGTTGAAAGGAAGCCTCTCAAACTGACAGACACAGTGACGTGTGAGCCAGGTGTGGAGTATTGAGAACCAGGAACATGTCACAGCGGCAAGAGCCGCAGTGTCAGCCTGGCTTAAACTTGTCGGGAGACAGTGAGTAAAGTGGAGAAGATGAATCTACCTTTGTTGTTTGGATTCTGGGGAAGAACTGGGGAAGAAACAGATTTTTCCCCCTCATCCACAATGTCCTCACTCCTCTGCCTTTTGAGCCAGAAGTGCTCCTTTTATTGGGCTTTCTTGAAGGCTGTTCAGGACCTTTGATCCCGGCAGACATGGTCATCTTGCTCCCTTCCCTCATGGCTTTCATTCACTCGTGAGCTCAAGTTTTTCTGCATTTATCACCCTCCATCTTGAATTCTAATACTGACATTGTCCTAACATCCCCCAAAATGCAATGTTTTATCATATTCCTTCCTGGCCTATAGTCTAAGTATACATACAGCACCATCTCTAAAATAAAACCATATGACCATTTCTTCAAATTAAATTAATGAATTTCCAATTAAATTATTCATTAATTTCTTCAAATTAATATTTTAATTTGATGAAATAAATAGCCAGGACTTTTCATTCTGTGTTAAAGTTGTGCTAATGAGAATAAATAAGAACATTTGATGTATAGTAAGTAGTGGATCTAAAGGTCATGCTAAGCAGTTTATCTAGTCATAGCCTCAAATACGTCTTTGGATACTGACTGTACACAGCTGGGGCTTGGAGTAAAAGGCAAGATCTGAGCTATCACACCTGAATCAGCTGCTCAAACAAGCACACTCTGCCCACTGTCCTGGCCACAATGTGGGATATCAGAACCTGCTAACGATGTGCTGGGACAAACGCTCAGAACGACAAATTCTTTCCACGGTTGGTAATTCAGCCTTGAGCAGCAAAAGGCAACTGGATTTATTTTTTCCTGGCAGCAGCACCATGGGAACATAAACCAGTAATGTTGGGGAACAGAGGGGCAGTGAAGAAAAGGAGGTTCCACTCATATACTATACTAAGCCCTCAAATGGCAACTGTACGGAAAGCAGCAGCAGGGTGAGTGGTAAACACTAACATTTTCAAAGAATTATCTAATATTCATGGCAGAATCTATAAAAGGTGACTTTGAATAATCCTTTCCCAGCAAACCTGTAAAAGTTTTATAAAATATGCTGCAAAAATGACTCACAGTAGATGTAATTACAGGGCAACCTTGGAAACTGATGGAGAAAATTCAGCTGCCAGCATGTTAACGGCCACCTAATATATGGGTTGTTTGATTGGACTCTTTGGGCAAAACTGCAGAATTCCTAACCCACTGCTGCTGTATATTTTATCTGGGGTAAATTTAGCTACTTTCATTTTTTAAAATGCCATTTTAGACATCACAGTGAATCAAATCAGTGTTCCTTAATTGCTTGCATACATTACAACCTGATACATCTCCCCAAATGCTAATTTAACTACTTATTATTTATTTTTATTTTTAGGACAGTGGTAGGGTTCTTAGTCCTGAACTATGTAATCTGGCAAAATCCTTGCTATCTTATCAACAACAACAAAATATCAGCAGTGAAATTTCCTCTTCTATGCAGTGAGCAACTATTTTTCTTTAATGAATCTCTCCTAATTTACCAGTGTGGCATAACATTAATTTAGCTTCCATATTTTGCTTTTCATTATAAGGGTGTGTTTTAGAAGTGCAAAAAAAAGCTCTGGGCCATGAGCCACAATGGAATCCCATCCCTTCGGCCATGGTTAGGGTGGTCAGGTAACCTGTCAGAAGAGCAGCTAATGCCAGCAGAGGTGTCAGCTTTTCAGAGATACTCCCTTATTACAAAATGTTCACTCTGTAGGCATACCACCCTGGTCTCTGCTGTTGCGAGAGGTCACTTTTGGAAAAGTAAATATAAATAATTTTTTTTGAGACAGGGTCTCGCTTTGTAGTTCAGGCTGGCCCTGAGCTCAGCCTCCAACTCACATCACAGCAATCCTCCTGCCTCTGCCTCCCAAGTGCTGGGATTACAGGCATGAGCCACCACGCCTGGCACTGTGGTATGTAGTACTGGTTGCTGCTGGGCGTGAGTCTCCATGCCCAGTATAGTATGTGGTTACCTGGGATCGAACCCGGGTCCTTGCGCTTGCAAGACAGGTGCCAGAACCACTGAGCTAAGTCCCTGGCCCTCTAACATTTAAGTTTCAAGTGAGGAGGATTTATCTTGCTAATCCCCCATCTCAACAAATATTTGTCAAATTGGTTCTCAGTTTGTTCAGTCAAAACAATGCCTCCTGCTACTATATGGGGCCCTCTGGCAGAATCCATTCTGATTCTGATTGACTTATAGGAAATCAAAATTAATTTTGAATTTAAAATACTATGAAGTATTCCAAAAAGGAGGTTTGGTATATCAATAACAGTGAAACATCTACTTTTATAATTTCAAAATTTTTAACCACAAGTATTAAAATCCAAACTGTTACAAAAATGTCGGTTCCATAGAAACACACTGGTAGATGCTACATAAAATTAAATTTTCCAGGGGCCGGAGATTTAGCTCAGTGGTTCCACCGCCTGTCTTGCAAGCTCAAGGGCCCCGATTCGATTCTCTGGTCACCACATACAACACTGGGTGTGGAGACTCATGCCCAGCAGCAATCAGTACTGCATACCACAGTGCTGGGCCTGTAATTCTAGCACTCAGAAGGCAGAGGCAAGAGGATAGCTGTGATGTGAGTTTGAGGCTGAGCTCAGGGCCAGCCTGAAACAAAGTGAGACCCTGCCTAAAAAAAAAAAAAAAAAAAAAAAAAAAAAAAAAAAAAAAAAAAAAAAAAAAAAAAAAAAAAAAAAAAAAAAAAAAATCAAGACCTCAGTGTCATCTATTTTGAGGATTAGAATATTTTGTTTCTACTACAGTAATGTCGAGCTAATGCTCAGTTAAGAAGTCATTTCAACTGCAAGCATTGCTTATACTTTAATTAGCTTATAAGTTTCCTTAATCACTGTGAGTAGTAATTTGAAGACCTGAGTCTACTGAGGCAACTAATCTTCATACATAAGACTGAACAACCTCAGTTTTAGGAAGGCAACTTCACTTCTGAAAGCCTGTAGAATGTAAAACATGTAAACATTTTGAGTTGCCAACAAAGTCCCAGGTACCTATGGAATCATATACCTACTGAGTATTAACATCTTTGAGATTCATGTCATCTCAAAACCTTTGAGAGTGGGTTTCTTATAGTACAAAGCAATCAAATTACTCTCTGAAACAGCATGGGGAGGACTTGTAGTCCTGGGTTTTCTAGCATACATGCTCAGATGTTGAGAATGCAGAGCTTTCATTCTTTGGAGGCTCACACCTCACAATGCTTGGGCTTAAATCCAGGACTTCTGTCACTGAGCTATGTCCAGAGTCTTTTATTCCATTTTTCAAAGTGATGGGGTGCAGGACACACTCCCCTGTGGTAGGGCTGCTATTTTAAGCATATTTGAAAAATGACAGGAAGGAGCACCTGAGCCTCTCTGGCCTTTTCCCCTGAGGGAGGTCACAAGCCTCCATGTGAGAGATGCATGCCACCCCCATGACTGGTGGAAGTAAATGTCTTCATCACTGGGCACCGCAGGACAGTCAGGAAAGAATAGGCCTCCAAGTTTCCCCTCTGTCTACTACACTCACTCTGGGTGGGTCCTATTGGACTTCCTATGACTTTCACTTTTCATCAAAATCAACATAACACATTTCAGAATTAACAAGTATTCATTGGGCCGGGGAGTTAGCTCAGTGCTTCTGGTGCCTGTCTTGCAAGTGCAAGGGCCTGGGTTCGATTCCCCAGTAACCACATACAATACTGGGTGTGGAGACTCACACCCAGCAGCAACCAGTACCACATACCACAGTGCCGGGCATGGTGGCTCATGCCTGTAATGCCAGCACTTGGGAGGCAGAAGCAGGAGGATTGCTGTGATGTGAGTTTGAGGCTGAGCTCAGGGCCAGCCTGAACTACAAAGCGAGGCCCTGTCTCAAAAAAACCTAAAACAAAACAAAACAAAACAAAAGAAACAAGTATTCATTTCCTTACAAAGGCCCTCATGTCACATCAAATTCACATTATATAAATGTGTGCTGTTTTCTCTTGTTAATTTTTTTTCTTTTTTTACAGAGGCCCCAGTCAAGAACATAGGAAGGTGGAAGCTAAACATATTTTCCTCTCTACAAAAGCAAGAGTAAAGGAATCTTCTTCAGCTCAAAAACATCGAGCACAGAAGTACAAGATTCCTCAACGGCCTCCACTCACCTTCTGCAAAGTTTAAAAGATGACTGTAATGCTGTATACTGGGAGAAGGTCAAAAGAAATCGCATATCAATCCAGTTCAAAATTAGCTTTAAAGTGAATGACTCGTGACGTGAAGGAATGCAACTAAAAGAAGGCTGAGGAGTGTTGCACTGCAGAACTCTTCCCTGGAGAGCCAGCCAGCAGTACGCACCTGAGAGGAGGCCCTGACCACTGGAGAGGGGCTGGCAGATAAATGTATTGCTTTCCAGCAGTATGGAAGAGCAGCTTAATGGAAAAAAGTATCACTTTGCAAAGGCCTTGGAAGCAAAGGTTCTTATCAGGGAGAAAACTGCTTTCCACACTGTACAGTTACTAACAAACCAGAAGAGTCCAGGGTATCAAAGAAAGTGAATGTCTTTGATAACTTCTACTTTGGTGTATTCCCAGATTCAGGAAATCAGTTCATAATGATCAGCACTAAAACTAGACATATCCTTAAATGATGCTTTCAAATTTGGGAACGAAGAAAAGCTGGCTTACGAATTTTTTGACAAAGGGAAATCACACTTACACCTTTTAATAAAACCATGACAAGTCTCGGGAGAGTATTAGGAAGAACAACAGCAAGGATGTGTACAGGGGGGAAGGGCGGTGGAAGAGGGGAATAAGACAAGGAGTAGAAGGGGGGAAAACGACCCAGATCAGACTACTGAAAACCCTACGTTTAGACGGTTTGCGGGCATGGACCGTTCACGGAGCGTGATCTCCAACTCTGCCTTGCTCCTGATTCAGAATATTTTGCACTAACGTACAGAGTTTCCACAGAGGAAAAGATCATCGTTGTTTTCTTCCTCATGCCGTTTTGGACTGCATCAAGTGCCCCAAACTGCGAAGGAAGCGCGCGGGGGGAGGAGAAGGAGATGAGAGCCGCCGAGGGAGTAAGGTTCTGGACTTAGTTCTCACAAGCTACTAACTTTCCCAGACTTGCAGCTGTGATAGCGAAGTTTATCCCAAAGTGAGTGAGATTTGCTGTACCGGGTCTCACTCTAGCTCTTCTGCTGGGAACTCCTCAGGAAAGCAGAGCTATTATTATGTTTGTTGGAGGTCATTAGAATACTTAAAATAAGTCTAAGATGGAGGGATTTAAGGTTTAGTTCCGAATTCTTTTCATTGACTTTTCCCATCCACTTACTGGACAGTGTTTATATGTTACAGGCAAGACTCATAATAGAGACAGGAAATGCTTGAAATAAAAATTCCATACTGATCACTTTTTAAGATTTTCTTCAGAATTACGAATCTTCTTATTTATTTGATTTCCAGTCGAATGCTGGAGCATACTAACTGGCCCATCCTTTATTTTTTCCTGCACTAAATGATACTGCCTTATCAAGAAAACAGAACATCTTAACCACACACTTTACAAAGAGGATCGCTTGGCTGCTGCTACATAAACTTTCAGTATATCGTATCCAGGATTGCACATATACTACTATCTCAAGCCCTCTTTACTGATAATTTAATGCTCCCTCTAAATTTAACGCTCTTGCCTTTTCACCAGAAAGCAGTTCTTACTGATGATAATGATGATGGTCATTAGGGCCTTCGAGACTTTTAAAAGGATCCGAGAATAAATGAATAAATAAAGCCGTGATGACTCACTCTGCACCCAGTGCCATTAGTATAACGCATAGCTCAGCAGAGTTCTTCTGCCTTACAAAACTGCTATTTAGATGTATGTTAAATTTCTCTTTTAAATAAAATGAGTATAATTTATTCAGGGAATAATATGAGATTGTGGAATGTTAGCAATCAAGTAGGCAAGCTGCAAAGAGGAAATACATTTTTACCAGGCTGATTTATTTTTCTCTGAAATTAGTTCTAGTAGAACAACCAGATTACACTGGGTTCTGTGTATATTCCTTTCTTCCCAAATGAGAAAAGCTTGTTCCCTGCTTCATTTTCCTAGCATTTTTTATTTTATGTTTTAAGTCTATGGAGGAACATTTAGTTGAATTTCCTTCTAGAACTGCTTCAGGATAAATGAGGAAGATAGGGTAATGGGATCTTATAGTGCCATTTTTTACATTATTTAAATTATTATGTATTGATAAATATTTCATGGTCATAAAATGTGAATGCATAAACCCTGCCCTTAAATATTTGCTTACAGGAATAAAGAAATATGCCCAGAATTATTTTTATGAAGACAAATGTAGTATTTCCCCAAAACTAGGGTTGTAAGATGGTATGTTATGAGCCATTATGGTACATTTCTTTTCATATAGGATTAAACTATAGAAAGTCCCCAGGTTGCAAAAAAAAAATACAATATAGTTAGGCTCATTAGGCACCGGGTTTATTAGAAGGGTCTCTGATTTTCCCTTTATGCATTGATTTCAAAGCCATCGATAGGCTTTCCAGTGACTCATGTTACAAGCAGCTACTTCTCTGTTTTTCACACAATGACTTTTCCCTCTCTTCTTATAGCACACAGTGGAATGGGGAAAAGGACACTGAAGCATATCACAAGAGACAAGCATTTTGTAGTTGATTATCTGCAAGGAGTCAGGTTACTCTATTGGGAAGGGTGGCTAGAAGTACCTGATACTTGCTCTTTTCCCTATAGCTTAAAGGTAATAATATGTCTAAGAGCAGCGTAACTAATATACCAGTTGGTCTGCCAAGAAATAATCACCAAAAGATCTAAAGATTAAAAATTAGCTTCAGAAAGGTCTTCATTTCCAACAGAGTCAATATATTAAAGATTTATATTTAAACAAAGATAATAAGCACCTAGTTATTCACTTTAGAAATATTGGCTGAAGGAAGTAACACATTTTAAAAACTAACCTCTACAAAATGTTCAAAATACAATTCAATTTGCAAATATTCAATTAAATACTACCTACAGCAAGGCCTGAAGAACAACCATGTTTTGGAATCCATTGATGGACTTTGCATGCAACTTAGACCTTGATGAAAGAAGAGTACATCAAATTAGAATTGATGACTTGGAATCAATTCATTTGGGCAGTGCCATTTATATGAGGCTGTCCAGTGAAAACAAAGCATTTCACTGGGCTGGGAAGAATAAGAATTTCCTTTTGCTGTTAAAATAGGAGTCACGGACCTTAGATCCCTGAGGCAGCCTTACACTCGCCAATAGGAAAGTAACCTATTGGCTGGCTAAAATGTTCTGATTTTTTATCCTGATTTGTATGCTGGGGATGAAATGTCCTTGTGGTTCAGAGCCCTTGTTTTGGTGGCCAGCCTCCCAGCAAACATGACACAGTACACAGCTGTGTGTTGCTGTCTCTTAGAAGGAGGAGTCAAGTGATCACCTTTTTCATCAAACACTCTGGGACTGTGAATGGCAGAGTTTCCCTAAGTCAGAGTTGGGGATGGGATTTTTGCTCTCATTTAGGTGTGTAGACCATCAAGCCAGATTTCTATGGAAGCTGGTTTAGATCCCATGATGCATGTCTAAAGTACAGTGTTCATGGCACTGTGCACACAAACCTTTTCACTAATATGCACATATAGATCCCAATGTATGATTGAGATTTGGAACATAATAAAAAGGTTACCTAGTAAAAAAATAAGTTCCTTTCTTAAAAAGTCCTGGAATCCTGGGTTCTAAGTGGTTTATACAAGAGGAAAAGGAGAACTGAGATCATGAGTAAAGACAGTGACTCTCAACTCCCTTCTTATACTCTTACTGACTGGACTGGGGTGAAAGTCTACCATTTTACACATGTCTGTCTGTCTGTCTCTTGGATAAGCCTATGTGATATGATGCCACAATCCACTTTCTGTCTAATTTTCTGATAGTCTTCTGACCTGCTTGCAGAATGTGGCAGGGATGCTTCTTTTTAGAAATAGAATATTCTAGAACAAATGATGCAGGGTGGCTGTCTTCAGAGTCTTTTCCTTGTTTGTACAAATGTGGTCATCAGGTCTTTTAGAATCCTTAGTTTCAGTCTGGTAAGAAAATAGAAGCTGGGGTTCATGTTAAGGAAATGGAAACAGATGTCTTGGAAACAGAATGGATGCTGCAGCTGCGCATTCAATTTGGGAACTGCTCCAATATCATTTTGGAGCAAAACTGCAAAGAGATACCACTTGCCTGTTGCGTCCCTGGGAAGGAAAGAAATTACCACAACCTTAAGGCTGCTAGAGCATTACCTTGACACCTTTGTGCTTTCTAGAAACAGAAGATAGCAAATCAAGACGTTGAGGTCAGAGTGAATCTTCTAGTCTTCCATAAACCTTATTAAATAAATATTTAGCAAATATCAATTGAGAATTTTTAAGTCAAGCAATAATTATAAGTGGAAATAAGTTGAAATACAAATGAAGTTTAAAGTACCTTAGCTCACAAATTCTAAATTAATAATTTATTGCCAATAATTAGCAATATACACTAAGGTTCTGTTATGTACATTTGTATGTTGAAGTCTTTTTATCTTTATGCTAATGTCTTTAGTAGAATCAAGCAAGGAAAGATTAAAATTCATATTATTTAAAAATATATGTGGGCATATACACTGAACACATTACTAGTGAGTACACACCATGTAACTGTAAGTACAGAAATACTTATGTGTCTACATATACCAGTACATTTGTAATTAATTCCTAAAAGGCACAATGATTTACTTGTGATAATTAGTTGTGATATCATTTGATCCTGCTATTTCCCTGCTCAGTATGTTTCCAAAAGAACTAAAACAATCATATCTCATGTGCATCTGTGTTCATGGCAAAATGGTTTTTTAATTGCTATATCTTGTAAATAGCCCAAAACCTATCAACTGGTAACTGGATAGGGAAGGTGTGGTTTTTTTAAATAATCTTTATTGGTACATTAAATATACACATCATGATTGCACTCCATAATGGGGATTTGTACCAGTATAAGACACAACTTAATTCTCATTTTTTCCCATAGCCCTACCCACCCTACCACCCCCCCATATACATAAAATTTGTTTCCTTACTTTTTTGTTACAATCTCAACATTGTCCCCTTTCACCTTA
>PVIR01029938.1:0-20696 GCA_004026965.1 Petromus typicus
CCTATCCACACTACACCTGAACAGTGCATCTGGGATCTGGCTTCCAGACCTGATTATTATGGATACTGATGTATATTTCCAGGGAAAGAATCCAGATCATGGCGCCCCTGGTCCATCTTGCTTGTTATTGTACCGAGATGCAAACAGGACAGACAGACAGGCAGGCTGAGTCCTTCAAGGGTGCTTGTTGTGTCTTCTAAACTACTAAGAGCTGGAGGAACTGAAGCTAGGATCTCCTCTTTGATTATGTAGGTTCTACCCAAGAGCAAGGGTGAAATTTTCAGAATATGGAGGAGGAGAAAGCTCTCGCCAAAGTGGGCTTCAGCATGCCATTTTCTTCACAAAGTTGTCTCAGTATTTTGAAAAACTATGTCAGACATTTTGCTCCTCAGCATCTGGAAGCAGAGACTTTTGACTCAGATTACTTTAGATCTATCAGTGACAGATTGGACGATGACCTTTCAAAATCTGTATCTTTATTTTCCAAAACAGAAGCTAAAATGCCTTCTCTTTGAGTCATTTGTAGCTTTGTATCATTTTTCTGTAGCTTTATTTTTCAACATCAACAGAGTAGCCTTTGCAATAATTCCAGAAGAAAAAGACAGCATTAACTCTCAGCAAAATTTACAGGGAAAAAATGACAAATAAACTGCTTAGCAGATTAATCATTCTCTATGTTTGCATTTTATAACACTTCTACATCAACATTTTACTAACTTGTATTATTTTGCCCAACATGAAATTTGGCATAGATAAAAGAATTTGAGAAGAGAGGACTTACACTGTATAATAAACAGCTCTGGGGAGATTAAATTTTCTTTGCATTCTTTTCATCTTAAGTTTTAATATCTGTGTATGTGCGGTATACTGTAAACTTTTGTCCATTGCTGGGTTCTGTATGTATAACAGTCATTGGATTCTGGTTGTGGTCAGTAAAATATTAATTTCCAAATAGCATATACAGATTCTGCCATTTCTCAGGTGCCATCTTTATCCAAGGAGGATAGTAAAAGCCACCCACTGAGATGGTACCCAGGGTGTGAGCCATGGTCCTGGCACACAGAAGCTCAGTGCACATTGATATTTATAGTCAAAAGCTTCAATTCATTTGTAAGAATGTCAACAGGGCTCTGCTCGTTGTATGTGAGCAGGTGACCTGACTGCATGGCTCTGAATGTCTGCATCTCCCCAGTCTTCTTAGATAATGCTCTTGGGGAAAGACTTGGAGGAGTGATGAGTTTATGGGTGTAGAGCCCTCAGGAATGGGAGTTGAGCGCTTCCTATAGGGGTCCCCACAGGGCTCTGGCCCCTTCCACTATGTGAAGATGCAGAAGGCAACCTGAAAGGGCTCTCACTGCACAGAGAACCTACCAGCACCTTGACCTTGAACTTCCTAGCCTCCAGAATGGTGGAAAGTTTCATAGCTTATGGTGTTGTAGCAACTCAAAAGATCTGAGACACTAACATGTAGTTGTGGCACGGCAGGTCTTGCAACACTTGAGACCTGAATAAGTGTGTGTTTGTGTGTTTGCATGCACACAGATGCTTCATTTTAAAGAGATATTGTACTGGCTTCCCTTTTGTACCTGAACTGCTGAAACAGTAGGTTATCTCCTAAGGGAGGTTTTGACTGCATCACTCAGATAGCCGCAGCTGAGTTGAGGAGCACCAGGACACATAGCCGATTCCAGCTTCCTCCTGAGATCCCCCTACAGAGT
The DNA here is from genome assembly GCA_004026965.1 of Petromus typicus. NCBI lineage: Eukaryota > Metazoa > Chordata > Mammalia > Rodentia > Petromuridae > Petromus > Petromus typicus. The sequence continues at coordinate 1,719 of PVIR01029938.1, forward strand.
GACCGAGCAGCTATGTGTCTAGGGACTAACATACCAAACAGAATTATCTCTTTGAAGATATTATATTTACAGGCTGAGCTAATCAACTTTGTTTGTCTATGTGCCTCTTTCTCCCCTTCTCTCTCTCTGATCCTGGAAAGATCCCCAGTAGACTGCGGGAGATGTGTAGACACCCAGGGCTAAGTGTTGTCTACTCTCAAGATCTCTTTAATTGTTAAGCCCTGTGGCTTGCTCTGCATGTGAGCCTGTGAGGCTCCATGCTCAGCTTTCTAGGTCTGTGTAAAAAAGACAGTGAGCCCCAAGGAAGACAGAAAACCATTTTCCAGAGAACAGTGAAATTCTAGGTCAGGGAGAAGGCTCTTTCTCTTATAGATTTTCAGTACTCATGGAGCCAAGTTTTTCTGTTAACTGTTTCTAATTTCTAGACTTTCTATTCACTTTAGGGAGAATCTGCTACTTTCTGTTATTCTCACTTCACATTGTACTAACAATGACTTTTGCACATCGATAGAGTAAAATCATTTCATCTGCTAGCCAGCTTTTTCAGTTAGCCACAGTGAGGACTTAGAAATCTGCATAGGTTTCATTTTCTGCCCTGGAGGACCCAAGCCCTACTAACTTAAATGCCTTTTTTCTTTCTTTCTTTTTTAATTTATTTTTATTTTTAATTTTTTATTTTTTTTGAGATAGGGTCTCACTTTGTGGTTCAGGCTGGCCCTGAGCTCAGGCTCCAACTCACATCACAGGAATCCTCCTGCCTCTGCCTCCCAAGTGCTGGTATTACAGGCGTGAGCCACCACGCCCAGCACTGTGGTATGTGGCACTGGTTGCTGCTGGGTTGAGTATCCATGCCCAGTATTGTTATGTGGTTTCCGGGGATCGAACCCGGGTCCTAGCGCTTGCAAGATAGGCGCCGGAACCACTGAGCTATATCCCCATCCCTAAATGCCTTTTTTCTTTTACTTGCAGAGAAATTCAGGATACTTTCTTCATGGCATTAAAGTTACATACCTTAGTGTGGATGAAACAATGAATATATTGTGCAGATCTCTCTGAGATTAGCCTTTTGAGATTTTAGATATTTCAGTTTTAGTTACTCAACAGTGAATGTGTGTACATGCGAAAATTTTAGCAGCCATGTCCCACTGACTTCAGGTTTATAGGCCAGGGCCCAGAATTGAAGGATAAACCCCTCCCTGCCCCAACACCAATCAAATTTTCTATAGCACTAGGTGCTGGAATGACCTGGTGCCTGGTCAACACGGGGCTGAAAGTGTCTCTGTGTCTCTCTGTTCCGATCCTGTGGTTCATTTTGTCATCCTGGTTGGTGCATAAAGCAGCACCCACTAGAACTCTGGGTTCTATCATTCGCCTGTCTGAGCTGCAGCCCGGAGGAAACAAGATGGATTCTCCGAGTCCAGCAGCAGCAAATCGTAGCACTGATCATCACATAACCCATTCGTCAGAGGGAAGAAGATACTGCCTGGGAGCTGGTTCATTTATGGCGTCTCTGAACTCATCCTGGGATAACCTTTTCCCCTTCATTTTTCTTATACACCCTCACCTGGCCTTCAGTCTCTGATGTCTCCCACATTCTTGGGCCCTTAACTACAAACAAAAAATAAAAAGCTTGCGTGAACTTCTAAATGATTTAGTCTTTCCAGAAAATAGCTCCTTAGTTAAAGCAATGTGGTGGGACAATGCTATGGTCTGCATGTGGCTTTCACCCACAGGCCATGTGTTGGAAGGCTGGCCCCAGAGTGGCAACAATAACATGGCAGGTGCTCTATGAGGGGGGCTTAAGGGAGCACAGTCTCATTAGGTCATGAGAGACACTGACTTGGCAGTGATTACTGTGGCTGTTGGAGAACCCCATTTAGTTCCTGAGAGAAGGGTCATTGCACAGGGCCCCTGAATCTCTCAGCTTTCCAGTCTCACCATGTGACCTGTCCTCTCATCACGATGCCATCTACCACGTACTGACTCAGCCACAGGGACTTCCAGGAGATAAAGCAGATGAGGCCATCAATCTTGGATTTTTAGCTTCCAAAGTTGTGAGGGAACTACCTCTGATTTTTTTCTTTGTAAGAAGCTAACTTCAAGCATTTTGTTATAGCAATAGAAAATGAATGCAGGTAAAAACATTTTACTTGAGAAAACTTAGTGCCTATGAATGTAGCCAGACCTCCTCAGTCAGTGGAGGAGATCAAAACCTCACATTAGACTGAGCCTTAATCTCCCCGGAGTTCGATCTGCACTTTCAACACAGCAGGATTCATGGTTGCTGTGTGTATTCACTCACAACAAGTGTAGGACTCTCTCCATCTTCCCTCACTTTTATTGCAGCTGTCACAAGTCTATTAAACTCAACCAGAGTGCTGTCTTCCTTTGGCCACCTTTCCCTTCCTACCTTCATGCATCTCTCCCTCTCAAGTACCCTCAGCCCTGATCCTCTCTCATAGTCCAAGCATCTACAGAACTACATGCTGCAAGTGATTTCTGGGCAACTGTCATTCCTACCCTCCCCTTCCAGTCTGATGAGTCAATTTGTGGATTTCATCTCTTTGAATTTCCACTATAGCCTCATACTGCCATTGTTCAGTTACAAGAGTAACAATCTGTAGTGTTCTCTAACAAGTGGGCCACTTATAAACAGTGCCTAGGCACGATCACATCTGGTTTTTGTAACACCATGTAGAATGGTCACAGTATTGTTATTTCTGTTCCAGGAAAAGCATACAGTCTCTGAGGATGCCCTCATTGTTCCTTAACAGGTCAAGTATGATCTTACTTCCCATGCTCTGTGCAGGATGCTCTCCCTACCTCAAATATCCCTCCAGACCCCCATAAGCTGTCCCTCTTCCTTTCCAATGTTGGCTCAGATGTCATCTATCATGGTGGACTTCCCTGGTCACTCTCTGACTTCCTGAGCCCTCTGTCTTTCTCCCTGAACTCTTCTCACCATCTACTCTGATCTGTAATAGAATATGAGCTCCAAGGGGCACCAGGACAGTGGCCTCTGATGTACACAGGTGAGCGTCCAGCCCCTAGAAGAGCATCATGCATGAAGTGGCTGTTTGGTAAGTGCTTACTAACCTCACCCAAACTGACACAAGTCACAGAAGGAGGAAGTGATGAACCAAGATATCCAGTCACACTTACGCGGCTCTAATGCTCAACTAGCACCTGCCAAATTGTTTGTGAAACTCAGTGGTCTATAACCTCTCTTTCCTCCTTGTCTGCAATGAAATACATTCACATAGTTTTCACTTTTTCTGTCCCTGACAAGGTAATTACATAAACTCACTGGGACTTGCATCAATATTCACAGCCATCAACTACCCCATGCCCAGTCCTCTTTCTCTTCTTCCCAGACTGCTGCCCATTGACCTTTTCTCCCGGAACATCTCTTTACTGCCCTGCTGACTGTTGTACATTCTTTCTTGGATACCATTTCCTGTTTTTACTTTATGGTCTTATTTAGCTGTAGTAGGTCCTCCAAATACTGCATCTTTCTAAGAATTATGTAGAGGAGATGAATCTTCTGCATTCTTGCAAGTCTAACAATATTAGATTCTTCCTTTATAATGGATAGTATGGTGTTGGAATGAGAATTACTTCCTCTCTGGGCTTTGTGAGCAGCACATCATTCTCTACCATCCGATATTATGACTGCTAAGTCAGGTAGAGTCTGTTTTATCTCTCTCCATAGACTTTAAGGTCTTCTTTTATCTTGGTGCTTTGAAATTTCACAATGTGGAATGAGGAATGTTGTCTATTGGAAGCAGAGGGTCTTTGCTATGAAGGCATGTACACTCAGCTCTGAGAAATGCTTCCCTGTGACTCCTTTGATAATTGCCTCTCTCCACTCTGTCTGAGATTCTGGTAATATGATAGATCTCAGAGACTTGTCCTTTATGACTTTTTTGCATTATTCTCATATTTTCTGTCTCTTTCCTTTTATGTTCTATCTCCTGAGTGATTTCCTTAACAATTTCCCAGTCATTCTGTCATATATTTAGCTTTGGTAGTTATGTTTTTACAGCCTAGAAAGATTTTTTTGTTCTTTGATCCTTTTGCATATCATCTAGCTTTTATTTAATGAACTCGAGATCTTCCTAAATCTTCAATACTGAGCCTAATGTTTTTGCTTATTTCTTTTAATCTCTTCTATCCCAGAAATTATCTATGTTTCTTCTGAGACACAATTTATTTCTCTATTTTTGTCTTTCTTTTTCATTCCACTAATTCTCTCCCATTCCTCAGTAATCCTTGTGAATTTGTCATATTTGAAGAGGTAAAAGACCAAATACAATTTCTTTTCACAGTGTGAATAGAAGTGTTTCCAACTAGGCTTCAATGATAAATTAGTTTGGGATGGGAAGGGACAGATGGGCAGGCTGACCATAGTCTCCAAGAGCTCTGTGGAGGAGAGAGGTCTCTTCTACAAGGTTCAGAAAACAACTGTGTAGGGTCTTCCTGGATCTGAGCTTCTGAGAAGGGACCTGGGGTCCAGAAACTTGGCCAGGGGGTTTCAAGGAGTCTCTGTGGCCAGGAGACCTCCCTGGAAAGGGCTCCTTTCAAAGAATGTCCGAAAATCCATTTGACAGGGAGTCTTTCCCTTAGCAAGGAGGTTAAGATAGTGATGAATATCTTAAACTGACCAATTTCTAACTAGTAAGTCTCCACTGGGATTCTTCTTGATCTTTTTAAAAAGTATGCGTCTATGTAAGTATTTTACTTTAACTGGTGGTCAGAGTGTCTAGTGCTGGGGTTAGCATCACATTAATGAAAACTCAAGAGCTTATCTATAGTCACTTGAAAGACCAACTCAGGCAAGACCTTTAAAGGGGCAGCGAGAGGCAGTATCACATTACTTTCTGACCATGTCCCAGGATCGGTGTGCTAAACAGATTCGCTCCTTCTCTGAGTAAGTGATGTTTTCTTTGAGAACCTAATGTCAGAAATTGCAAAGATGTCATCCAGGATTAGGCACTTTTTGCATTTTTTCCTTCCAACAGGTGCACATAGAAGCTCTAATCACTAAGCAGATGGATCAGAATTTGTGGTTTACAAAACATGATCCACTCTAAATGCTAAGAATTTTCGTTCATTTATCTAGAGTTCAAAATGGACATACTTCGACCAAATAAATTTCCATGTTAGGTTTAATTTTAATTGAAATCATTAGCTAAGAATTTATATTTCATTCTCTTCATTTTTGTGTCAAAGTAAGCTTCTGATGTTTGACAACTTTTGTATTTATAACCAAGACTTCTATTTCTATCAGGATTAATTTTGTAATAAACTGTGAAAGCACCATGATATTCTCTTTTCAGAGTGAACACAATTTAGTCCTGATAAAGTCACACTCAATAGAGTATCAATACAATGTTGGGATGGTTTTGCTTTCTTCAAAGCCACTTATGATGTACATAAGTTAAAAAGTTGTATTGCAGTTCTCTGTCGAGGGTATTTTCCTACATTGGTATAAAGACATATTCTGTCTACTGGTGTATCATGTGTGTTTGCAACCATGTAGGCTCTGCTGGACTCAAAGAACCACATTCAAATCACATCCCTGTCACTTCCAATGAGGAGCTTTTGGTGAGGACACACTGTTGGTTAACCTTAGCTTCAAATCTGGGGATGGGTGGAAAAATTACACTTCCCTTTCTGAGTCGGTGAAGAGATTGCATTAGGTGAAATGTGCAGGGTCTCTTGTTCAATGTAGTTCTGGAAACATTAGCCACAGCCATGAGACAAGAGAAAGAAATAAAAGCAATAAGGATAGGAATTCAAGAAGTCAAATTTCTATTATTTGTGGATGACATTATTCTTGATACAGAATATCTTCAAAACTCTACCAAAAGACTTCTATACTTAACCAAGTTCAGTACAGTGACTGGATATAAGGTCAACATGCAAAAATCAATAGCCGTCCTATACACAAATAACAGACTCACTGAGAGACGAACTGGGGAGATAACACCTTTCACAATAGCATCCAAAAAGAAAAAATACCTAGGAATCAAACTAACAAAGGAAGTACAAGACCTCCACTTTGAAAACAACAACATACTGAAAAGAGTTTGAAGAGCATACCAAAAATTGGAAAGACACCCCTTGCTCCTGGCTAGGAGGGACCAATACAATGAAGATGGCCATCCTTCTAAAGCTTTTATATAGATTCAATACAATCCCAGTCAGAGTTTTAGCAGTATATTTCACAGAATTAGAGAAAACAATCCTAAAATTCATTTGGAAACAGAAGAGACCTAGAATATCAAGAACAATTCTAGGCAATATCTATAAGGTAGGGGCATCACAATTCCCAACTTGAAGCTATGCCATCAAGATACTGTGGTTAAAAAAAAAATCATGGTACTGGAAAACAAACAAACAAAAACAACCAACCTCAGGACCAGTGGACAGAATAGAAGATGCAGAAACAACTCCAGACATACTCAGTCACTTTATTTTGACAAAGAATTCAAACACCCTCACTGGAAGAAAGATAGTCCCTTTAATAAATTGTGCTGGAAATACTGGATCTCAACTTGCTGAAGATTAAACTAGACCCCTACCTTTAACTAGGCATTAAAGTAAAATCAAAATGGATCAAAGATCTAAATATAGAAATAGGAACACTAAACCTGCTGGAAGATGTGTCTCTTGAAGACATTGATGTGGGAAAAAACTTTACGAACAAAATCTTGGTCACATGGGAACTACCACAAAGAAACAATAACTGGAATCTTGTCTTATTAAAAAGCTTTTGCACAGCAAGAGAAACCACCAACAGAGTGAAGACTTGACCCACAATGAAGGAAAAAATTTTTACCAGCTGTTCCTCAGACAAAGGATTATTATCTAGAATATATAACAAACTAAAAAAAATTAGACTCTGAAAATTTAAAGACCCAATCCAAAGATGAGCATCAGAAATCATATTTCTCAGATAAAAAAATAGAACCAGCACATAAACATATGAAAAAGTGAAGAACATCATTGGTCATTTGTGAAATGCAAAATAAGACAATGCTGAGATTTAATCTTACTCCAGAAAAAATAGCTGCTTTCAAGGAATCATCCACGGGGTCGGGAATTTGGGTCAATAGTTCCAGCACCTGCCTTGCAAGTGCAAGGTCCTGAATTCAAACCACAGTATATATAAAAAATAACCAATAATAATAACCAAAACCAATAACAAATGCTGGTGGGGCTGTGGGGAAAAAGGAATCTTTTTCCACTGTTGGTGGGGGTGTAGATTGATGCAACCCCTGTGGAAATCAGTGTGGAGATTCCTCAAAAAACTAAAACTAGAGGTGCCCTTTGATTCTGCTACTCCCTTTCTTAGTATCTGCCCCAAATAATTAAAGACATCATATCATAGTGATATATGTGCACCCATGTTTATAGCAGCACAGTTTGTGATTGATTGCTAAATCTTGGAAACAGCTCTATTGCCCATCAATCAGTGATTGGATAAATACAATGTTTATATTTAATAAAATAGAGCATTACTTAGTCATAAAGAAAGACAAGCTAGAGTCATTTATAGCTAATTGGATGGAACATCGGACCATACTCTTAAGTGAAATAAACAGACATGTGTAAATACTGAATTGTTTCTCCAGTGTTAGAAACTGAAAGTCTAAATGATCGAATTTTACAACAGATATTGTGAAATAGGAAGAAAACATTCAAAGGGAAAAGGCAACTAGGGAAGTGAGGTAGGGAAGTAGAGGAGAGAAAGAAAAATGAGCAAAGGAAAAAATAGAAGTAAAGCTTTTATAAATAGAGTGGGGTAAAGGGGTTGAAAGGAGGTAAGGGAAATTGGAAAAAATAAGAACTCAGATAAATCATATACAGGTAAAAATTTCCAGTGATGAATGTGATCATACTGTATACCTAAAATGCACCAATAAATTTAATGAATAAAAAACTGTGTGATATCTGGCACAATGCCTGGCATAAAGCAAATGTTTTATAGTATAAGATGTACATTCAGCATAATTTCATACATCATTAATATTTAATACAATCATTCATTAAAATAAATAAATTTAAATCTATGAATAATGAAAGGAAGATTCTGGTTGGTCAGAACAATGTGATAATTGGTTTGTTTTCTCATTAGCCTTCTTTTTCCTCTACTATTTTAAGTGATCACTACTGAATTCAAAACAAGTGTGTATTGCCTGGAGTGGCGGCTCAGGCCTGTAATCCCAGCACTCAGGAGGCAGAGGCAGGAGGACTGTGGTGGGTTTGAGGACAGCCTGGGCTACATAGTGAGTTCAGAGCCAGCCTGAACTACAAAGTGAGACCCTGTCTCCAAAAACCAACAAAATGGGAGTTTTATAGCTTCATCTGGGAGTAAAGAAAGACAACCTGAGTGGCTTTCCATTTCTCTGACCAGTTTTCCTCTGCATCTGTGTCCTCCACATAGCTCCCAGGACAGTGTTTAACGTGAACAGATCACGCCACTGGTCTGCGGGGACGCTAACGTCACAAGCCCTTCACTCTTGGTCCCTATCTGCTTCTCTCTCTATCCTTTGTCAACATCATTCCACTCACTTTTGCTGAAAACACAGATTTGCTAGTCATTTTTTGCTCCACTATTTACCATGTACATACCTCAGCTTTCTGCAGTTCTCCCAGCTACATTTCCCACTCATTCCCGCGTGTCTTCTTATCTTTAACAACCACACAGAAACTTGTACATTTTGTAAGTCTGCTTTGTGTCTAAGGCAGCGCGCCCGGCCTCTTCCATGTTCACCGTAGGCCGTATGGTACACAGCGCCAAATAAACAACTACTGAGTCACAAAATATGCAAGTTGTATGTATAAAAGGTATGACTTCAAATTGGATGGATATTTAAATTTAAAAATTTATTAGAGTAAAAGACACATTGTCATTAGTCCTGCACAAAGTACTTCCCTTGTTTGAACACAATTACCCCACTGTTCTTGCTAAGTTCTGAAGCTGTTCCTGAAACTCCTCATGAATGATTTCGATGGTGATGTGGCCACCTTAACATCTCCAGTCAATTCAAAACCCTCCCCTTTGCTAGTCATTTTCACTTAAGGGAAGAGTGGAAAGTCTCAGTGTACTAGTCCAGTGAATGCAAAAGAGGTAAACGTCAAAATGTTTTAATTTTTTTTAAATTTTTTTTTTTTAGGTTTTTTTGAGACAGGGTCTTGCTTTGTGGTTCAGGCTTCCCCTGAGCTCAGCCTCAAACTCACATCACAGCAATCCTCCTGCCTCTGCCTCCTGAGTGCTGGGATTACGGGTGTGAGCCACCACGCCCGGCACTGTGGTATGTGGTACTGGTTGCTGCTGGGCGTGAGTCCCCACGCCCCATATGGTATGTGTTTACTGGGGATCTAACCCGGGTCCTTGCGCTTGCAAGACAGGTGCTGGAACCACTGAGCTAACTCCCTGGCCCAAAATGTTTTAATTTTTAAAAAATGGTCATCGACTGTTTGAGTTGGTTCAGGATATTAATGTAGCTGGGACAAGATCCTCCTGAAAGAGGACTTTCAGAACTGCTTCAGAGAAGGGCAAGAATGATGGGACAAAGATGTTTGAAGAAAAGGGGAGTCTTTTGCAGGGATTAACAGGGATATGTCTCTTATTGTGATAAATTACTACAATTTTTTTTATTTAAATGGTGATGTACTTTGATCACACTTATGTCCAAAACTACAACAGTAAATACTATTTTGACCTCTTTTACAGGGAGAAAACTTGAGGCTCGTAGGTGATGTGTCTAAGGTAGGAAGTGCTGGAATGTGCTGGTTATACAGAAAAGCTGGATTTCCACAGGCCCCTGTGCGATGATAAAGCCAGAGGTAAAAAGGAAAAGGAAACTACTGAGTGATCTTTGGACTCCGATGACTGAATATGTGAAAAATCATACTTTTCTAGGTTTAATCAGGGCATGGCTGTTTCCCCTGAGAGTTAGAACTCTTCGGTCTCTGGCCAGACATCACAGCCACCAGTAGACCGAGAGCAAAATGCAGCTGTTATGTCCTGACCTGTGTCGCTGACTGTGTCACTCAGACAGCCTGTGTCATCTTGTATCTTGTATCTAGCCAAAACCGGCTCTGGAGAAAGGCTCTGACTGCATGTCCACCTGTCCACATGCCACCCACGCTTTGACTGGGGCAGGCAACTGTCATGCATCCAAAATCTAGGTCTTACTCATGACCCTAAAGCCCACCCTACTTCAGTCAACGGCACCCACTCAGTCCTGGATGTGGGATTAGTGGTGACCTCCTGTCCTTGCCTTGCCGTCATTACCTGGTCCACGAGAAAACCCCACTGGCTCTATGATATACATCCAGCGTCACACAACCTCTCATTCCCTCTTGTGTGGTCCCCCGGACCCGAGCCATACTCCCCTCTTACAAGGCCATCACACTCAACCTACCTTTGTACCTTTGCCTTTAATCCTGTCTATTCTCAACACAGCAGCCAGAGCAAAGCTGAGACCTGCTACAGCCCTCGATGCCCATCCCTGTAGCAGAGCCAGAGTCCTTACATCTCCATCAAGACAGACAGGGCTGTTCACACCCATCTCACCAGGCAGCCCACTGCCCAACTCCATGGCCGTGGCCTTGACTGTGTGTTCCCTGCGCTCTTGTTTAGGAGCCTTTGAACTTGTGTTTTCTTCTTTTTCTCTCCAGATATCCACAAGGCCAGCCTGCTCACTGCTTTAAAACTAACTGAAAAGTCACCTTCTAATTAGGGATTTCCCTTGGCATCCAGTAGTATTTATTATTACCACCATTATTATTGTTACTATTTATCAGTAGTGGTGGGATTAAATATAGGACCCTTTCACACTAGACAGATGCTCACTCCTGACTTTATTTCACTTAGAGACAGAGTCTTGCTAAGTGGCTCAGCCTGGCCTTGACTTTGAGATCTTGCCTCAGCACCCTGAGTAAATGGGATTACAGGCAGTCACTGCTTTGTCTGGCTGGAAGTATTTATTCTTTTGATTATCTTCATCTTCTCCATTTGAAATAAAGCCAGGGATTACAGTTGCTATTGTCTTCCAGATCTAAAATAGTGACAGCAGATGAGATATATATCGAATAATTATGAAACGAATTGATAGTGAAAGTTGCTATCCTGCATTTTACTTCCTTGTAATTAGTGACAGATCTCCCAAGACACTTTAAATCCAAAAACTATTTTTCAATCTTGGCATAACTTGCTCTTTCAAGTAGCAAGCCAGGTGGCTCTGAACTTGTGATGCCTGGAATGGTATCAAGGACACAGAATTGGGCACAGAGACTGGAAATTCCCTGACTCCTGACAGTTTGCTAATTTCTAAAGGGGGCATACAAGCTTATGGGAACCAAGTGTTTATACACCATTAAAGAATAACCTCAAGCTCAAAAATGCCAGTAGCAATTGTGAAAAATGTCTTTAAATGAATATTTAAAAGCATGTATGTTAAACAAATATACTCAACATTAGAAGCATCTATTGTAGCTCTAAAAGTAACACCCTTCAGACGCACACTGATTTTCCTTTTCTCATCAGTTAGTAAAATGAAATATTGCCAGAAAAAAAAATCTGAGGAATAGATGGAAATATGGAGGGGCCTGAGGGTGCAGGAGAACACACTGGTCAACTGGAACTCTTTCTCAGGCCCAGAGAAGCTTCCTTACCCCTAACCAACCAACGAGGCTCACCTGTGGGGGCATAGACACACACGGGCACACAGCCCTCACACTCACACCCATCCCTTTGAAACACGCATCACCAGCGTTTCCAGACTCTGTGATTTCTTCAGTGTGTTTACTCTTAAAGCCTTTGCTAGAGTCATTGATTAAGGAGCAGGTTGGCTCTTTGATATTCCATTCCAGCTCCGATGGCCTCTCCTTTGGACTGACAGACTCAGCCATGCAGACACCTCCCTTTCCCATGGAGGTAGCACTGCGGGACATGCACACAGCTACAGAAGCAGACGGAGGAAATGCTGGCGGCAAAGACTTGGGATTTCTTCCACCAGGTAAGTGCAGAAAACGAAACTGGATGCATGAAGCCTCAGGTTCTTGCTCTCTTCGGTGACAGAGAGCAACGTGTAGCTTCAGTCCCTGCCAGATGTTCCCACATCTGCCCTCCTGGACATGATTTATGTTACAAAGTTTTGGTAGGGAACTCTTCTAACCAGACTGTTACTCCTGACTCCCTATGTGAAGATACTTTCTGGCACAAGAGTTGGCACTGACCACTGTCTATCTCCAAAACTCTATGTTACTCTGAGCAGCAGTTTGGAGGGATTATTTTCAGATCAGCAAACACATCTAGCTTCATTTTATGGGCAGCCCACATCCTGTTAAACCAGACCCCTGGCACTGGCAATCACTGTGCTGAATTAAAGACTCCCTTGGCCACCTGCCTGGTGCCTGCAACAAGTTCCTTTTTTATCCTATTTATCTTCACAGTCATCTATTTGTGTCAGGAAAGGAAACAGGAGCATAGCATCTGCTAGCAGAGTGACACAATCACCAAATACTTCTATAAGGCAGAGAATCAGCAATAAATCCTAGCTATGCATCAAGTTGTTTCAGTAGCGCAGCATCCGCCTTGGCATCACGGTGTCCGGGTTGGGGTGAACATGTCACCCAGCTGGCCACCCAGCCTGTTCCCTTGGATGCCCCCTCTTCTGCACTGGTAGGGAAAGCACCCCTCCCCCAGACCATCTTCCCCCTCCCTGTCATACAACAGTGGAGAAATTCAAGGGACTTTACTCTTGACACTACTACCACGTGAGGAGAGCGCCTCATCTTGAACAGTTCCTTACTTTCTGTCCTAATGAGATGTCAGCAACTAGAGGTGATTGTGTGAATGTTGCAGGTGCTACTTGCTTTGCCTTTTTTCTGAGTATAATCAACAGGTCTGTGTGCTTTTCTGTTACATGCGCCTTATTTTTAAGGTCCAGTCTGCAGATCGGAGAGAGAGGGAGAGTAGAGGAGAGAGAGATGCTAGAGATGAAGAGATCCTGACCCAGTCCCCCAAAGAGCAGTGACTGACAGACGCGCCTTAGGATTCAGCTGGGAAGTCCCTGCTGCGGGGATCCTGCGAATACCGCACAGCCCTCGCCCAGGGCCAGGCCCATCGGCCCACCGTCCCTCCCTCGAGCCCGGCGGCGGCGCGCCCTTTACCTGCCAGGCTGCCGGGCCTCTGGAGGGTGGCCGTGGCATACAGCTCCTGCGAGTGCTTGCTGTACTGCTCGGACGCGTGCACCAGGCGCTTGGTGGGCGACAGGGTGGCGTAGGTGCCGATGGTGGAGCTCAGCTGGTGGATGGGCGAGGAGGAGATGGTGGACTGCACGGTGGGGGGCGAGGTCACGCGGATCGGGGACAGGCCGGCCGAGGACACGACGATGTTGATGGGCGAGCTGGTGCTGTAGGACTTGGCCAGGCGGCTGGGCGACTGCTTGGGCGAGGAGCCGCGCGGGGCGGCGTAGGCGGCGCCCTCGGGGGCCGACCCTCCGCGCTGCAGCTTGGTGGGCGAGCCGCCCTGGGGCGCGGCCAGCGGGGAGCCCCCGCGCGGGGGCGCAGGCAGCGTGGAGCTGGAGTAGTAGAGCGCGGCGGCGGGCGGCGCGTCGGGCAGGTGGAAGGCGCTGCCCAGGCTGGGCGCGAACGGCTCCCGCGGCGGCGGCGGCGGCGGAGGCGCGGGCTCGGTCCCCGCCAGGTGCCCGGCGCGGCTGGTCGTGCCCTGTGCCCGGGAGAGGGGAGAGCTTAGCCTCGGGGAACAGCAGCCCGCCCGGCCCGGCAGCCTGGGAGGAGACCCGGGCGCAGGGTGGCTGTGCAGCCCCGCCGCCTCCCCGCACAGAGGAGACCGAGCGTGAGAGTCACGTCCGGCCAAGGGGACAGGTGTCTGTCACAGACACCTGTAGTTAATGCGGAGGCTCCGCATTAACTACACCCAGAAAGACGTGAAAGGCCCCTCGCGGGGACCCGCGCGCCCTCCACGCACTCCCCATCTGTTTCCAGGAAGAATTCGGGCTCTGAGTATCCTTCCCCCACCATCTTTTTGGACATACTTTCAACCTCCAAAACTGGCCAAGCTGCATACTTTATCTGGAGGACTTCAGGAATAAACATACTTCAGGTTTATTTTACCTCGAGTACGCTGTAGATTCTTTTGAGAGAAGAGAAGTTAAACAGAGAGGAGGGAAAAATAGCTAAACCAGAAGGACTAGCCTCAGTTTCGCAGAATGCAAACGAGACAACTCTAGAAGAGTCAGAGCAATCCTAAGAGAAAAGCCTAAAACAGCTTCCTTTTCCAGATTTCAGCCCCCAGCGAGCTCGGAATCTTTCAGCATCTCTCTCTCCTGCTTTAAGAGCTCCTGCAGCTGTGTCTTCTAACTGAAAGCCATTAGCTTCTCATTTATTTACAAGAACACAAAGACAACAAGGGCTGGGCCGGAGCTGGAGACAGTTGGAGGGGAAAGCACTTTCCTTGACTCCTATCCAGAGACAAATTTGCATGCGAATGAAAACTCTGTATTGTCAACCACTGCTGGGCAGGAGGTCTGGGATCTTCCCGGCTTTCCCCGGAGAAGAAAGGTTTGTGAGAGCCCGCTGGCTGGCGTGCAGAGTGGGCAGGACTGTACCCAGAGTGACAGAGAAGCTGGGGAGGAAGGTGCTGAGATGAGGGGTGCGGGCTGGGTGGGAAGGACAGAGCGCAATGGGGCAGGCGGCAGCGAGATGCCCCCCATTCATTCAAGGTTTTGGTGGACCTCGTCCTTGTCTGGGAACTTGCAAGGGCTCCTACAGGGCATTCCAGATTGTCACCTGGACGGGCGGGCGAAGATCTCAGTGCTGTGAGAGGGGCAGGGCTGGGCCAGGGTGTGTGCTAATTCCTTTATATTATAGGTGTATGGGATGCATATATTTAAAACATGTGAATGCATACACTGAATATTTTAATTCACACTGCAGTTATTCTGAGCTTCAAAAGGAACTGAAAAAACTCAGTCTCCATGTTTTGTCTCCAGCAATTAGACTAGTTGAAACTAGGGGAATTTGTGTTGGGGACTGAAGGAAAGTGTGGCTGATGAAACTGGCCAAATAAATGGCTTTGGCAGTGAGGGCTTTTGCTTTGGAGGATGGTGTGCAGGCCTGGCAGAACTATGTGCTCTCCTCGGCCTCAGGGAGACGTCCAGCAACATCCAGAGAAAGCTGGGACTCCTCTCCAACAGCAGTTCTAAGTACAAATCAGACAGTCTGGCTTCTCAAATTTGGTTGGCTCACCTATATCTCTATCTACAGATACTCATAACTATGGCTGGGTCTTTATATCTTTTATCTGTCTGTCCACCTGTCTGTCTATCTGTCTGAACTCATTATATGGCTAGGCCATTTAATTCAGTCTCTGAAGAGGGGACCCAAGCAGGAGGCTTTTTGGAGCCTCATCAGGCAATTGCAACATACAACCAACTATGACAAAAGTATAAGAACCAGTTCTCTCGAGAGCAGTGGTTTCCAGAAGGTACGTGTGCCTGGCAGCAGGCTCATGCTACTTTAAACTGATCAGAACCTCTGGGGGAGGGACCTGGAAGCTTTCCAGGTGACCTTGGTGTTCACCAGTTTGTGAATCACTGGTACAGGAGATTCCGGTGGGCCTTGGGCTCATTTCTAACAGGCTCTCACAGGGCAGATCTGCTGGTCTGAGAAACTGCACTAAAGCTACAGACATTTTGTCCAGAAGCTCTACAGGGCGGGGCCTAGGAAACATTCAGCCATGCTGAGCCAGCTGGCAGGGGTGGGGAAGGTGATGGCAGGCTTTTCTGAGAACCCTTCCTAGGGGGGACAGTGAGGGACAGGGACCAGATGAGCAAAGGGAGCTCCCCGGTTACAATACACCAACTTCTTATTTCTTATGATGCCTTTGGTGTATTCATAATCATTTTATTTATTTATTTATTTATTTATTTATTTATTTTTTAGATAGGGTCTCACTTTTGTGGTTCAGGCTGGCCCTGAGCCCAGCCTCCAACTCACATCACAGCAATCCTCCTGCCTCTGCCTCCCAAATGCTGGGGTTACAGGAGTGAGCCACCATGCCCGGCACTGTGGTATGTGCTACCGGTTGCTGCTGGGCGTGAGTCTCCAGGCCCAGTATTGTATGTGGTTACTGGGGATCAAACGTGGGTCCTTGTGCTTGCAAGACAGGCGCCGGAACCACTGAGCTAACTCCCTGGCCCCTCATAATCATTTTATAATGCATCGGTGATGCCAGTATTGAATAAAAATTTTAATCAAATAAATATGAAGTGAAGTAACTGAGATAATAACAAGTTGTTTGCCTATTTAAAGTGAGACAATAGTAAATCACTATTCACTCTGGTATTTAAATATTGGAATGGCCTATGTCTCAAGAAAACCTTGGATAACTTTGACAAAATCTTTCTCCTGTAGTCTGTCGGAACTTCTCGCCAGACTGTGTTAACTCTGTTGAGTAAGTTTCCAGCTCCCTTCAATGACCCTCAAAACTAGAAGTTCCAAAGAATATCACACTAGCTTTACACATTTTGTCAAAGGATGGTGGCCAATTAAAAAATCTTCCCAATATTGAGAAATTGATTGAAGGGTCTTGGTGAAATTTTGCCAGTGACTTTTTTTGCATGGAAAAAGAAAGGTAAAACAAGCAACAAAAACTTACACACTCTTTAAACTATGAGGGGTATTGTTCACACTGCTAAAATGCAATTCTAAAAATACCTCCTGAATCGATCTGTCTAAAGAGTTTCTACGCATCCATGAGCTCTTCTGGGCTGTGAGCAGACTGGCCAGGCTGAATGTGGCCCTTGGGGGCCATAGACTTCCTGCTTCACAGGATGCAGTCTAAAAATGGCATGCTCCAACATGGCTACCTCTGGACAAACAAGCCTACTGGGTTCTGGAAATGTGCGCAGCCAGTCAACTCAGTATGTAAGTGTGAGTGTCCACTTAGTTTTAATTAAAGTTACCCAGCCATAATGACTAGTGGCCATCTTCTCAGATTGTCCCACTGCCATTTATAGGGTAGAATGTACATGTGCCACACACTATTTCATTGGCTCTACTAGGAATCAGTGTGAAAACATGGGTTTGGGCTTAATGGAGAAATTTGTTCTGTTACATTATTTGGACAAAAACAGTAACCTTTTGGGAAGAATTTCCCCTTTGGCATTTCTCTTTCTTATATATGTTTGTCCAATGATGTTAAGGACGCAGAGGCTATACTTCAAACTCACTGTGTAATTCAAGAGCAGTTTATTATTACCTACTGCTGGGCTAGAAATAACATGAAAGATATCCACATAGAGAATTTAACCCTTTTTACTCTCACAAAGGTTTAATTCTACCTTAGAACTGTACTAATACAATGAAATCATAAATTAATTTTAGAGGTGCACTTCAGGCTAGTTTTTGCTTCATTAAAGCATACTACGCATTCTTTCACTGGGAAGTTTGGGAATGTGTGTGCATATATAATGAGCATTAAAATAAATTTATTATTTACCAGGATTCCTTTAAAAGAAAAATAATTGGTCTAACTACTTGAGGCATACAGGATGCCAGTCCTGCCATGGTCCATACAGTCAGGGCTGCTGGTGGGACATTTCCTGTTGGGGCCTCCAGTCTCGGTCCAAAGACTGCTCTGCCTTTCACATACCATCAGAACTGGGATTCATATCTGAAACCTACCAGGAAGCAAAGCATCGGCAGACAAGAAGCCCCTTGGGTATTGTGTAGATTCTCTGATGAATGTGCATCAATATACCATGTTTGAGCACATTCAACATAGTTCTTTTCTTTCACTCTCCTTTTCTTTCTTTGTTTCTTTCTTTCTTCCTTCCTTTCTCTCTCTCTCCTCCCTTTCTCTCTCCCTCTCTCCCTCCTTCCCACTCTCTTTACTAGGGATCAAATTCAGGACCTTGTGCTTTCAAGGCAGGTACAGCAGCACTGAGATAAATCCCCAGCCCCATAGTTCTGTTTTCATCTGGCACTGTGGAAATCTCATCAAGGAAAATGTGAAATATTAACTCATCAAATCTCTTAAAAGTTAAATGTTATATGAGTTACAGGTGAGATAAGATTGAGGATCTAGTTCAGTTGTGACTTTTTTATTTTGTGTGTCTCTTTTTGCGCATAGAGGACTCTTGTGTATTGTCTTGTGATTGTTTAAGGGGATGATGTGTGTTCATGGGACTGTAGAAAGAGAAATGAAAGGAGAAGACGGGCAATACCTCCATCATTCCCCACAGGCCTAACTATGGTTCTTAAACTCTAACACACTCACTGACTCAGACCAGGGCTGGTTGTATCTGAGGTGCAATAAGGGTGCTCCACAGAGCTCTCCCCAGGCCTCGTTCATGGAGCATTTTGCTTTGACATTATTTTAGGTCTCTATTATTGTTGTATCTTTACTCATGCAGTCCACTCTCTGGCTCACAAATATGATACTGTCCTTTCTTTGGGAAGAATGAGCTAAATCCTCAAAAAAACAGAGCTCTTGCAGCAGAGAGTGGCTTCAGTCTCAAAACGAAGCACAGATGCTTCCTGATCTTCACATGTCTCCTACACAAAAAGAAGAGTGATGGCGGAGAGGTCACAAGGGGAAAATTTTTGAAACCCAGAAACTTTTATTTAATCCTCATTCTTTGGAGATCTGATGGTGGCTGGCAACAAAAGAAAACAAAACAAAGTAAAAGAAATAAAGGAGGCAAAACTCCAGTGCTTGTAGCCAGTTAATAAAAGACCTGACAGCTAGCAATCTCTAAGGAATCTGACTTCGAATCACATGGAAGCTGTGTCACTTTCAAAACCCCAGTTTAGAAAGCAGACTCATGATTTACAGGCAGCTCCTGTGAAAATACATTCAGACCTGCCAAGTTTCCTGAAATGGTCAGCGAGGCCCCGAGCTCCGGGACAAGAGGGATACTTGCCCCAGATGCT
>PVIR01029939.1:0-20356 GCA_004026965.1 Petromus typicus
CCCGGTAACCACATAACAATACTGGGTGTGGAGACCCACACCCAGCAGCAACCAGTACCACATACCACAGTGCTGGGCGTGGTGGCTCACGCCTGTAATCCCAGCACTCGGGAGGCAGAGGCAGGAGGATTGTGATGTGAGTTTGAGGCTGAGCTGAGGGCCAGCCTGAACCACGAAGCGAGACCCTGTCTCCAAAAACCAAAAAAAACCCAAAAAAACAAAAAAAAACACCTGTATTTCCATCAATTTCCTCATCTATCAGATGTATATCAGGTTATAATAATTATATTGCTTCATTGAATGAATATACCTATAGAAGATTTGAGAGCACAGAATTGGAGTTGTATTGCTCTGGCTCCTAATTCTGTTAACAAAACTCATGTTGTTACTAGTAGATGGTGGGAATTATATGGATATTTTAAAATTCATACATAAAATGGAGATAGAATTTAATGTGAAACATGAATGCTGCGTTTCCTATACACTATAGGATGATATTATGAGATTCTGCTAGCAGAGGTGGTTAAACATCTGAGAGGTCAGAACCCGGCATTTGTCTTGGCACTATCAGAACTAAAATGGCCAGAGAGGTGCAAAAGAGTGACAACTGATGTGAGCCAAAGGACCTTGGTGGTACCCTTGGTGGTACAGTCTGGTGGTGCCTTCAGGCTTGCCTTGGATTGGGTTGGATGGTCAGACAACCTAGCTGATCCTCTGTCTGTCTTTCTTCCATCTGTGTATCTATCTATCTAATATAACTTGGATCTTAAGTATCTTCCAAAGTTTTATGTGCTATATGTCTTGGTTCTTGGCCAGGAACCATTGGGAAGTGGTAGAATGTTTAAGGTATGTGGGTTGGGTAGGACAGGGAGTCTTCAGGTTATTAAGGACAAGCTATTGAGGAGGATAGTGGGACCGTGACTCTTCTTCTCGTTTTTGTTTTCTAGCTGTAAACTGATTTGCTTCAAATCAGCAAAGCCCAAATGAACCTTTCCTTTTAATAAATTGTTTACCTCAGTTTTTTGTAATAAGAGAAAGCTGATTATCTATCATGTGTCATTTATTTACTGTATTGGGGCTCAGAAATTCCATTAGACAAAAAAGAAAATTCCAAGGTTGGAGTGTTATCTATCAAATTTAGAAGAACCAAAGTTGAAGAGAAAAATGTATGGCTGAGAAGGCCCTAATAAACACTAAGACTATTGTGCTTAAACTATCTTAGTAAGAGGTCACTGCAAATTTTAAAAGTTGAATTATGTTCTTAAGAGAAAGGAAAAATAGATAAGGAAAAAGGAGAACTGGGGTACAATGAGTGGAGAAAGATAGTGAATGGAGATTTCCACTGTGGCACCAGGGAAGCCAAAAAAGTACCAAAGAGAACTTGAAAAATCTTATAATGTCAATCAGAATAGATTCTCAGAGTTGAAGAGGTTCTTTCTAAAAAATAAAATATGCTGCTAAGGTTTTGTTTCTTAGTGAATTAACTGATCCATTTACTTCAAAACATTTAAGAAAGAAACACTGTAGAGAAAGGAAATCTTAGGGATTTTGTGTTTGTTTTGGTGGTACCAGGAATCAAATTCATGGCCTTAAACTTATGAGACAGGTGGTGGCACCACTGAGCTAAATCTCTATCTAGCCCAGGAAATTCTAGTTTTAAACACCACTCTTTTATTATTTAGAAAAATTTTCTTTAAGGGCCTAACGATAGCTACTAAGTGTGACTATATACACATACATTATATGTACAAACATATACGTATAAAACACATATGTACATATAATATTCATATATGATATATATACACAATATACACATATATTGGGTATATGTACATATATGCATCCACTTATACATTTTTTGTTAGTATGTTTGCAGTACATAATGATTCTATTCATCATAAGTAGTTGGTACATGTACATAATATATCTTCTGTATTTTGAGATAGGATCTCTCCATGTAGTCCAAGCTGGTGTCAAACTGTGTAGTAACCCAGCTGGCCTCAACTCATTGCAATCCTCCTGCCTCTGCCTCTCAAGTGCTAGGAATACAAGCCTACACCGTCATGCTGAATCATAACATATCCTAATTCCTTTTTAACCTTCTTCTGTTCCACACCATCTCCACTCTCCATCTCAGGGACCTATTCCCTTTTGAAAAAGATTCTTCTCCCTGTTTTAAATTACTTATCTTGTAGTGTGATATTTAACCTTTTATATCTGATGTATTTCAATTTTAAACTTTTTTATTGGTACACGTTTGTAGTACAGTAATTTCATTCACTGTAGGGAGTTGGTAAATTACACATGCCATTTTGATATTTTTGTTTTTTGAGACAGGGTTTCACTTCGAACTTCAGGCTGGTCTGAACTCAGTCTCAAACTCAGCCTCTGCCTCCCAAGTGCTGGGATGACTGGCGTGAGCCACCATGCCCAGCACTGTAGTGTGTGGTACTGATTGCTGGTGGGTGTGAGTCACCACACCCGGCATTGTTGCATGTGGTTACCAGGGACTGAATTTGGGACCTTGCCCTTGCAAGGCAGGTGCTGGAACTACTGTCCTAAATCCCTAGCCCCCATTTTAATAATTCTTAAACTTATCTTCTCTCATGCAACTCTTGCATTCCATATATACAAATGCAGTACCTGAAGATATCACCTTTCCCAAAAGGACTTGGTGTAAGTACAGAGCACTTCACAACCCTGCTTACCACTTCTGTCATCTAATTTTTCCCTCTATCCCTACATTCCATTCTCATATGACAAAAAATTTATCCCGACATTTCCTACGTCTTTTATTTGCATTTTATTTATATAGTGAAATTCTCACAGAAGTGAAACCATGTGATATTAAAGCTTGTGTGTCTACTTCAGTTAGATACAATCTTAAGGTGCAACATTTTCCAACAAATGACCCAAGCTTATTCTTCATTGCAGCAGGGTGTTAGTCCATTGTGTACAATACCATATTTTCTTTACCCATTTATTTTTTGATGAACATTTAGGTTGTTTCCAATATTTAGCAATAGATATTTCCAATATTTATTATGAATTGTGCTGCTATAAACAGGTATGCATGTATAATATCACTCTAATATAATGTCATTAATACTTTTGGGAAGACGTGTAGAAGGGAAACAGTTGGATCAAACTGAATTTCAATTCTAGGATTTTTTTGAGGATGTTCCATGTGAATTTTTAAACTGTTTGTAGCAGTTTACTCCCATAACAATGAAAAATGGTTCCTTATTACCTGAAGCCTCCTTAGCATTTGTTACAATTATCTGATTTCATGAGTGTAGTCTTTTTTTCTGGAGTGACATAGAATCTGCTTCTTTTAATTTCTTGAATGGCCAGTGATATTGAACATTTTAAAATGTATTTATCAGTTATTTGTACTTTTTCATCTGAGAAATATCTATTTCAGATATTAATTTTTATTGGGTCTTTAAAACTGAGGAGGATTTTTTTTAGTTCTTCATATATTAGAGGTATTAGACCTTTGAAGAATAACAGATAAAATTTTTATCACATTCTGTATTTTCTCTTGTTGCTTTGCTGATGGTTTTATTTTCAGTACAGAAGTTTTAAAATTTTATGTGATCCCATTTGGATTTTTGTATTATTTCTTATGCAACTGGGATTCTGTGCACAAAGTGTCTGACTACACCTATGTTGAACAATTTTACATACTTTGTGTACCAGCCAGTTGTGCTTCTGTTGTAATAGTTAGATCTCTGATCCATTTAGAATTTAGTTTAGATCCATTCTGAGTCTATGTTCACTCTTCAGCACGTGGAAAATTAGTTTTCCTTTTTCTTTTCCACTTCTCTAGTGACGATATTGAACACTTTCACATATTTCTGACAATTCCTAATTCTGCTAAGAAGTATCTACTCATTTCAATTAGTCACTTTTTGATTGAGTCTTTTATATAAGGAGGTCTTAAAAAAGTTTTTATATATTCTACATACTAACTGTTGGTGTAGCAGGCATTTTTTTTTCTTTTCTAGGCTGTCTCTTCACACTATTCACTGTTTAATTTGCTGTGCAGCTGTTTGATATACCAGTTATTGATATCTTGCTTTACCAGTTATATCCTATGCAAATGAGACTATGACTGCATGTCTGTGTTCAACAATTTAACCTATTTGTCTTTCAAAGGAGTTCTTCTATTTTAACATTTAGATCTTTGATTTAAAATTTAAAATAGCATTTAGATATTTTGCTTGTACGTTAGTACATGGTGAGTGATATGGGTCTGGATTCATTTTTTTGTATGTGAACAGCCAGTTTTCCCAGTTTTTTTTTTGTTTGTTTTGTTTTGTTTTTTGAGACATGGTTTCACTGCATTGGCCTCAGCCTCCCATATGTTCAGATTACAGGCATGCTCCACCACACCTACTGCAGCACCATTTATTAAAGAGATTATCCTTCCTCCAGCATTTCTGGCAGTTTTATTGAGATAGCTCAATGTCTTGGATTGTTTTCTATTCCCTGTTTTGTTTCATTGATTCACTCTGTGTGCCAATACCACGCTGTTTTGCTTAGTTGTAATATTGACTGAAGTCAGGGATTGTGGTGTTTCTTGCTTTGCTTGTTACTCAGAATTGATTTAGGTACTCCTCTTCTGATTATATAAAAATTATGGGATGGTTTCTTTAGCTTTGTGAACAATGCTTCCTGTTATTTTATTTGGGATTTTAAATATCTACATATTTGTTTTAGAAGACTGGCCACTTAGACATTATCGGGTCCATCAATGGTCACCGGATATTTTCCATTTCTTGATGTCCACTTTAATTTTGAAAATATAGTTTTCATAGTACAGATTTTCACTTCTTGTTTAGGGTAATTCCTAAATATATTGTTTTCTTCAAGCTATTATAATTTTTCCCAGTGAGTTGGGTTCATGATCTGTGTACCAAAATTCTATTGATTTTTGTGTTTTGATTTTCTACTATGCTATACTCCTGAATTTAGTTAATAATCTTAGGAGTCTTTTACAGATTGAGTCTTTGATGTAAAGAATCATCTCATATGCAGATGATAATTTGATTTTTATTTTTTGCTGTACCATGGGTCAAACTTGGGCCCTTGTGCTTCCAATGTGGGTGCAGTACCACTTCAGCTAAATCACCTGGCCCTAATTTGACTTTTCTTTATGTATACAGTAAAAATCTTAGTTTGCAACAATAATTCATTCCACTCATATATCAAAGCAATGCGGAATAAAATTGGCCATGATCATGTGACATTCAGCATGATGTACTTACTACTCATGTTGCCAGGTATCAGTTTATTGTTAAAATTTCTTAGAAATGTTTATCTTGTGAGGGTTTGACTGTACTTTTCTTCTTCTTTTCTGATTGTTTCACCTTTTTTTTTTTTTGAGACAGGGTATCACTTTGTAGTTCACATGGTCCTGAAGTCAGCCTCGAACTCAGCAATCCTCTTGCCTCTGCTTCCCAAGTGGTGAGATTACAGGCATGAGCCACCACACCCAGCATTGTGTTATGTGGTTCCAATTGCTGGTGGGCGTGAGTCACCATGCCTGGCATTGTTGTATGTGGTTACCAGGGATTGAACCCAGGACCTTGCACTTGCAAAGCAGGTGCCAGAACCATTGAGCTAAAGCCTTGGCCTTGGCTAACTTTTCATGATGTACCCTAAAGAAGAGTTGTGACCATGGACTTATCTTCCTATGTTTTAAAGGAAATCTTTTTAAATTTTTTTTAGTGTAATGTTCACACTAGGTTTTATATAAATGGCCTTTAGATAAGGTGATTTTATACATACCTATTTTTAAAAAACATGAACAAATATTAATTTTGTCAAAGGCCTTTTCTGCATCCATTGAGATTATTTATTTATTGACAGGATCTCACTTTGCAGTTCAGGCTGGCCCTGAGCTCACTATGTTGCCCAGGCCAGCCTCAAACTCAGCAATCCTCCTGCCTCTACTTCCTGAGTGTTGGAATTATAGGCATGAGCCATCATGCCTGGCACTAAGGTATGTGGTACTGATTGCTGGTGGGCGTGAGTCACCATGCCCAACATTGTATGTGGCTACCAGGCTTTGAACTCAGGACCTTGCACTTGTAAGGAAGGTGCTGGAATCACTGAGCTAAATCTCTGGCCCTCATGTGATGTTTTTTGGTGGTCTCAGTATATTGATTTCTGCTCTGATCTTAATTTCTTCTTCGTACTAGAATCAGATTTGAATTGTGTTCATTTTTCTAGGACTTTTAGGTGCTCTCTTGCATGTGGACATTTACTTCTGTAAGCTGCTATCCCTGCCTGGTGTTTCATCCCAGCAGAAATTTTGGCATCGTAGGCTCCATGATCTCTAAGATATGTAGTAACATTAATTAATGTACCACTTCTGAATTTCATGTTTGTGACATGGTAATGGATATATGCATATGTGAAGGTCACGGGTCACGGGAAAAAATGATTCACTGAGGTTTGTGGGTTTGGTGAACTATCTTTTCCAAGCTTCACTTTGTCATTTGGAAGGAAAAACTTGGAATAATGGAAGCGATGATGAAACGTAACAGTATAAATTATGTGACCATATAAGTAGTAAAATAAAACTAAAGAAATAAACTAAGCAGATTTTTATTGTACATTATTTAAAAAATAAAACTTAACAAAGAATCTTTAAGGGCCAGGGATATAGCTCAGTGGTTCTGGTGCCTGTCTTGCAAGCGCAAGGCCCAGGTTCGATTCCCCGGTAATCACATACAATACTGGGTGTGGAGACTCACGCCCAGCAGCAACCAGTACCACCTATCACAGTGCCGGGCGTGGTGGCTCACGCCTGTAATCCCAGCACTAGAGAGGCAGAGGCAGGAGGATTGTGATGTGAGTTTGAGGCTGAGCTCAGGGCCAGCCTGAACTACAAAGCGAGACCCTGTCTCAAAAAAGTCTTTAAGTACTGAACTGTCAGTGGATTTTTTTTTTCATTATTTACTGTGAGACAAGGTCCCACCAAGTTGCCCAAGCTGGCTTTGATCTTGCAGTCTATTCCATGTTTGCTTCTAGCCTGGGCTGGATAACAGGTATGATCTATCAGTATTAGCAAGATTTTTTATTCCAAAACGGTGGTAAACACATGGGGTCAGGATAAAATGACTTCTTTTTTCACTGTTCTATTTTTGACTGGAATTTATACTAGGCAAATTGAAGATGCTGGGAAGAAAGAGAAATGAACTGCATTAAAATTAGCCCCAAGTTCAAAGATGTGAAAATATTGTACTCTGCAATGTAGTATTTTATGAATTACATGAGATATTCTGTATGTCATAATAAAATAGAAGAAGTGTTTGATGATACTGCCCACTTGGTGGCTAATCTGTTTAAGCATACTTTGGTTAGGATAAGATATACTGTTCACATTAGACACTTAATGCATTTTTCATGTATGCTTTTTATCTTAGGATGGACTCACCAGAAGGCAACCACATGAGAAACTCAGCAGCTACATTTATAAGGAAAATAGTCCAGAATATTTTACAAAATACTTCAGTATTAAGCACTAAAAAGGCAAACACAAGGCAAAGATACCAGAGATAGACTCAGAGATCATGCAAGACTTTATGTGGTTGAAGGTACATTTATCATTTCCTTCAATCTAAGATGTGATCTTTATTGCTGATGACAAAAAGGATATTGTATAAATTTATCTCTTGGGCTGGAGATTTAATTCAGTGGTTCTGGTGCCTGACTCACAAGTGTAAGGTCCCAAGTTTGATCACAGGACCAAGAAAGAAAAAAGCATAAATTTATCTCTAAAGTTGTAAACAAGAACACAATCTTAATAAGAAAAATTAATCAATTACTCCTTTTACTTAGTAATCTGAAGTTTCCAGGTAAAAGATTAATTTTACCTGGAATTAACAGTGGATTACTGGATTAACAGTGAATGGTAGTTATAAAATCAAGGAACAAATAATTGTTTCATTATGATGAACAGTAATCATTTTTGCAAAATTTTAAGACTGTTAAAAATACTTTTGAGAATGTTCTGTCAGATCATAACATTTATAGTTTGTGGAGAGGTTACTACAATTCATTATATCTTGTGTGAGAAAAGATACAGTCTTGCTACTCTGTTGCAGTAGGAAACTCAGCTATGTATATTTTTTGGTATGATGGCCACTAAAATAAATCACAGCAATATAAGCACAAAAAGTAAAATTTTTGATTAAAAAACACATAATATTTTATACACATTATAATAGCTCTTGTATCACAGAAAAATAGCCAAAATTATGCACTGCCTATAACCCGTAATTATGCTGGAATATATACAGGTATCTTCTCAGAATATGGAATATAATGTTGGCTAATGTACAAGTTATATGAAAACAGTTAAGTATTTAAAGCACATGTACAAAGATATTTTATAAAAATATACACTACAATTACAAATAACATCCAATTAAAATTATCTTTATTAGAAAAATGGCAAAATGGACTCAGTGCATCAAAAATTTAAATATGTAGAGGCTACTGATAAAATCACAACAATTAGAAAAACTTCAGTTTTCAGGTCATATTATGCCACAATTTCTAGAAATAAACAAAGGAGACAAAAACTGACCTACAAAAATAGTAACCTACGGGCACATAAGAGAAACATTTCAATTCACCTGTACATCTAACATAGTGCAAAATAATGACTTATCAGTTAATTTGATGAAAAGATAGCATTAAAATCCCTACTGCTTGTAAGATCACAAAGAATTATATGAGCACATTTACAAGTAAACTTAGAAATACATAGTTCAGAGATATACTTAAAGAGTGAGTTTACTATATTTATATTTTAGGACATCTCTAGTGCATTTTCTGGAAAAATAATTTGCACCTCATTTCATATAATGTATCTGTAGAGGTTTGCATTATATGAGAACTACTGAAAGATTTTAAAGTATAAGCTATAACCAGGAACTTTGTATGTTCACAGTTTTGATCCAGTATGCATTTCATATGTAGGATAACAACTGTGTACACTCCTTACATTAATGATTTCTCATAATGCTGTGTTCATTTGTAATATCAGTTCACAACAAAATGAATACAGAAGTGTCCCACAAAATAAATATTGATGTTTCTCCACTATGCAGTTCCATGTTTGCATGAAAAATCATGTAAAAATGAAGATTTCTCACATTCTGTATTTATTCTGATGCATGTGAATTTGCACACATTTCTGAAAATATGAAATCACAAAATATTTTCTCACATTATCAACCTAGGTTTCTCTTTAGTTTGAATTCTTTCACATATTTCAAGTTATTAAAACATTGAGGGGTTTATCACATCATTATATACATATGGCTCCTTTCTCATGTGAATTCTTCATGTATTTGAAAGCGCTGAGAAAAATAGAACCTTTCCCACACTGCTCACCTATGTTCAGATTCTACTATAAAAACTTACATGTATATAATATGTTTGTACTGTAAGACTTTACATTGCTTACAAAGTAAAGGTTTGCCTCACCTATGAGTTTTTTCATGTTAGTGCAATCACTTCAAATACTCAGTTAACTTACTTTTTCAATGTACATAATGTTTACTGGAGTAAATGAAGGTTTTACCACATTGCTTGTGTACATAT
This sequence comes from Petromus typicus, assembly GCA_004026965.1. Classification (NCBI taxonomy): domain Eukaryota; kingdom Metazoa; phylum Chordata; class Mammalia; order Rodentia; family Petromuridae; genus Petromus; species Petromus typicus. The sequence continues at coordinate 9,631 of PVIR01029939.1, forward strand.
GGGCCCTGTCTGATATAATTTCAAGTATTTGACAATACTCCTATGTACTGAATGCACTGCAATATAGTTACGCATACAACATTTTGACTCAGTGTGAGGCCTTCATGTATTTGACAGTTTCCATGTGTGTTGAAAGCTTTCTCACATTGCTTACTTACATAGGGATTCAACCTAGTGTGAATTCTTTCATGTTTTTGGTAAGTACAGCGTCTGCTGAAAGCTTTCCCACATTGCCTACATACATAAGGTTTCTCTCCAGTGTGAGTTCTTTCATGTATTTGACAATTACCATGTGTTCTGAAAGCTTTCCCACATTGTTTACATACATATGGTTTCTCCCCAGTGTGAGTTCTTTCATGTATTTGACAATTACCAAGTGTGCTAAAAGCTTTCCCACATTGATTACATACATAGGGCTTCTCCCCAGTGTGAAGTTTTTCATGCTTTTGACAATTACCTTGTCTGCTGAAGGCTTTCCCACACTGCTTACATACATAGGGCTTCTCCCCAGTGTGAGTTCTTTCATGTTTTTGACAATGACTGTATGTTCTGAAAGCTTTCCCACACTGCTTACATATATAGGGCCTTTCCCCAGTGTGAGTTCTTTCATGTGTCTGACAATTGTCTTGTCTGCTAAAAGCTTTCCCACATTGCTTACATACATACGGTTTCTCCCCAGTGTGAGTTCTTTCATGTATTTGACAATTACTTTGTGTTCTGAAAGCTTTCCCACATTGCTTACACACATAGGGCTTCTCCCCAGTGTGAGTTCTCTCATGTCTTTGACAGTGACTGTGTGTGCTGAAAGCTTTCCCACACTGCTTACATACATAGGGTTTGTTTCCAGTGTGAGCTCTTTCATGTATTTGAGTATCATGGAGAGAATTAAAAGCTTTTCCACATTGTATACATACGTAGGTATTCACTTTACTTTGATTTCTTTCACATATTTGAACACAGTTGGTTGCACTGAAGGCTTTCACATCTTGCTTGTATACACAGGGTTTCTCTTCAGTGTTACTTTCTTCAATACCTTTACAGCAGGATTTTCCACATTGCTTATATTCATTGGTTTTTTCTCCAGGATTTGTTTTTGTATGCTTCTGAAAGGACTGGAAGTCAGTGGAGGTTCTCCCATGTTTGTAACAGTTAGAGACCTTCTCTTTGAATCTCTGATACTCACAGAATTTAAGTCCAGAATTAGCCATGATAGGCATATTAGACAATGAACGATTAATCAGAGGCTTTCTACAAGTAAGATTTTCATTTGGTTTGGTACCAATGTGCACATTAGTATGTGGAGTCAAAAAAAATGTTTCTCCATGTTGTTGACATAACTTATATTGACATTTCTCTACTTCTTCATTTCTGTAAAAGAATAGACAACAAAATAATCAATCACATTAATAAAAATGTCTTGTTATTAACGATTACTAGGAGATCAGGTTTGATGCCCCTTAGAATATTTGATTTTAAATTCACAGTACACTCTGGATGATACTGTGAAAACAACTTTTAACATAACAGCAGCAATTCACTTGGCAGTTTATAACAGACATGTTTGTCATACATAATACATTCATTTGAAGAACTGGTAGATATGTATACTATGTTTTTTCTTTTTTTGGATACAGGGTCTTGTTTTATAGATCAGGCTGGCCCTGAAACCCACAGCAATCCTCCTGTCTTTGCCTCCTGAGTGCTGGGATTATAGGTGTGAGCCACCACACCCAGCATTCTGGTGTGTGGTACTGACTGCTGGGGTTATAGGTGTGAGTCACCATGGCTGGCATTGTTGTATGTGGTGTGTGCTGGAACCACTGAGCTAAATCCCTGGCTTATATCATGTTATTTTTGATACTCTTTCCTCCATGACTTTAACACCTCCTGCTTCCACTTTGCTTTTACATCTTTCCACTAAATGTTTGCCTCTCTCTTTTCTACCATCTCTTCTTTTATTCCTCCTTAATTCCTATTTTTGTGTTTTTCATAGAAAACATACCAAGTGAAATTGAAATTTCTCTGCCTGACTTATTTAACTTAATATTATGGGCTCCAGATCCATCCATTTTTGGATAAACTGACATCATTTCATGGTCTTTTAGGGCTGAATAATATTCCACAATGTATATATGCCACATTTTTTCAGTGGTGGAGACTGGAATCAGGGTTTTAACACTGAACTACACCTCTAGTGTTATTTATTTTTTATTCTGAGAAAGAGTCTAATCAACCATTAAACTGCCCAGGCTGAGCATGAAAATATGATTTTGCTGCCTCACCTTCCCAAAGTGAGAGAATTTCAAGCATATATTATCTTGTTTGGGCTACTTCATATTCCCTTAATCTACTCATCTGTGAATAGGCATATAGGATGCCTCTAGGGCTTAGCTATTTTAAGTAGTGTTGTTATAAATATGGATAAGAGTGTATCATATGACTACTTTAACATTAAGGGTTATACAAGTAGGAAAATTAATGGAATTTCTAGTTTTTCTTTTTTGAAAAATCTCTATATGTTTCTATATAAGTTATACTACATGATATTCCCACCAACAGTACTCAAATGAACATAATAATAGTATTATACATTAACACTATTAATGTTCTTTTGGAATGAGTAGATAAGTGCTTTGGAAGACTGCTTGAAAACAGTTTTCAAAATGGTGGCATTCACTTGGACTTTGAATACTTCTACAAGGATAGCAATTTTGGAAATACTGAATGTATATACCACATTTAAATACATGTAGCATTTTTTATATGATAATATTTGATATGTAACTGGTCTTTAAGAAATACTCATGTGTATATAATTAAATACCCTGAACATGACTCTCAGTTTAAGCACAAAATTTGTTTTATATAATCACGGTCAATGCCTAAACAGAATTTCATATAACAGTTTTACAACCTGAAGCGCGATAAGTTTATTTTTTCCTGATACATTAGAAAATGTCACTTGTAGCATAATTTCAGTATTTCCTAAGTTTCAGCTGTTGGAATATATTAAATATTCAATTGTCAAGTTATATTCAACATGTATGCAACTTTGGAGAAATTTTTTGAGATTAAAGAAATATGAACATGGCTTTATACAGTATGGCTGTATGTCTATTCATATCACTTTAAGGAACATTATTGTTCTTATAAATGCAAATTACCTTCTGTTTCTCCTGCAATTTTTATACCTATCTTCAATTTGCTGGTCTTCCCAGTTTCTTTCTAAAGTGCAAAAACACAAATGTAATGATGAGTTACTACATTACATGAAAATTAACTTTTGTTTTTTGAGATAGGGTCTCGCTTTGTAGTTCAGGCTGGCCCTGAGCTTAGCCACAAACTTACATCACAGCAATCCTCCTGTCTCTCTGCCTCCTGAGTGCTGGGATTACAGGCGTGAGCCACCACGCCCAGCACAGTGGTATGTGGTGCTGACTGTTGCTGGGCGTGAGTCTCCACACCTAGTATTGTATGTGGTTACCAGGGAGTCGAACCTGGGTCCTTGCGCTTGCAAGACAGGCACCGGAACCACTGAGCTAAATCCCTGGCCCAGAAAATTAACAATTTTAATTAATAATTAAAGTGTTTTCATATTTCAGTTAAAGAAACTGTACTGATACACAATAACTACTGTTCTCTGAGAAATAAATAAGAAAGTAATTTATTTCTTACCTATAGCAGCCACATTGTTAAAGTTTTCCCACATCACATCTTCGTAGAGCTTCTTCTGGGATGGACTCAGCAAAGCCCACTCCTCTAAGGTAAAGTTCAGAGCTACATCCTCAAAGGTCACTGCCTCCTAAATCATCAGAAATATACTTTCAGAAGAAGTTTGAGATACACAACATGAAAAATCTACTCATAAAAGCTGAAATGAGGCTCAGGCCTCCAAATGTTTACTTCATATCTTGGCATCTTGGTTGTATTCTCTATTCACATGCACATTTCACACAAAAATTTTAATGATACTTTGAAATTTGTTGCTAAAACAACAGAAGAATGTAAACACTTCTCTTCTGTTTGTGAGGTCCAGTTTTATTTGCATGCTGTCTCTAAATCATGGTTCATGGAGGTAGCCTACAAATTCAGCATCCAAGTGAAACAACTGGATAAATGCGTATCTGGTGAACTGCTCTGATGGATAACAGAAAATATTTTTTCCTCACTTATTTTGTTTTAGAGAATTGACCCCTTCTTTATCTGATTCTATCTAGGTAGGACTTGAACCTAATGTCTTAGACAAAGCCTTACTGAACACTAAGTGCAATTCATGAATGATAAAAATGTCAATGAAACATTAACAATGTATCGTGGAATGTCTAAGAATGAAATTAGATTGATGAAGACATATTATCTTATAGTTCAATAATATGAAATAGTCACCTATCACAGAGGTATGATAATTTCTAAAGTGGCATGGGAAAGGGAACTAGGGGGATGTACATGTGTGTGTATATATGTATGTAGATATATATATATATAGATATCTATATATATAGTTTTCAGGCCCTAACAATAAAACGGATAATTAAAAAATTTCTATCATTTCATACCACACTTTTGACTTGTCAACAAAAATCATAACTGTTCAGTATAACAAATATTTTACAATGTTCCATAACTGGTGAAGTTAACAGGTTATTAATTTACAGGAAAGAGATTCAGACTGCAATTTAAGGTAGTATTCTATTAATAGAGAGAATGCTAAATATATTAAAGGAAATGAAGAAAGTTCAATGGGTTCACAAGTAACTAGAATGATTTATGATAGAGCTGGTGGATCAATGAAGGCCAAATTATCACGTCTTAGCCTTATCATTTACTTTGGAGTATACTAAAATCTACAGACCTGGGGCTTAATTGCAATGTCCAAAGATTACATAGGGCTGTTATTTCTGGAGACAAATGTGATTCTTTTCTTATGTATTCAAAGTAAACTTGAACAAACTTCAAGTGTGTGACTACTAGAATGGATAAGATGGTACTTGGCCCCTGATCAATGAAATTAGATACGAGCACATGTGAAACATATTGAAACAAAAAACTGAAAATCCCCAATAAAACCAAAACCAACTAATCAACCAACAAACCACTCACAATGCTTCTCTGTGCAATTTCTATATAACTAATTTATGGCACACGTCAAGGGGACAAAACTAAAAGCATATTGTCTAGTTAACAATCACCCATGCTAAACTTAGGAAAAACAGAAAATAAAATAGGATAGTGGTTATTCATGAGGAAGACAATGATTTAAAGAGTTTCACTGGCATAGCTTAACCACACAGCCCCAAAACTCAGTTTAAAAAACGTTCTGAGAGCCAGGGATTTAGCTCAGAAGTTCAGGACCATCCTGTTTGGGAACTGCAAGTTCAAAACTGACTGGCCCTTCTTGCCTACAGACAGCCTGACTTAACTCTGGTCTTCACTTCTGGCAGCAACGGGACTCAATGGTCCCACATGCTGTGATGTTTCAGGGCAGAACTGCACCGGATCTACCTAACTTCTCAAGGACTCTTGCTGACATCTGCTTTGCCCTGCCGGATCTTCATCTACATAACTTCTCTAGGACTACTGTTGGTGTCTCTCTCCCTTTCCAGGTATTTTGGAATGTACATAATAAAAGGTGTGGCAGGTGGGTTTGGGGTCCTAGCTGCCCAGAGTAGGACCGATCAGGCCCAAGCCGCGCTTCTCTAAGTCTCATTTCTGCCTAATTATTAATTATTTTGCCGTGTGCCATCGACTCACAGGAGACTAGAACTTAATGCAGAAGTTCTAGTTATGTCTCCTTCCCCTGTTTCCCACACTCAGTTGTTTCTTTTTTTTTTTTTTCCTGAGATAGGGTCTCACTTTTGTAGTTCAGGCTGGCCCTGAGCTCAGCCTTGAACTCACAGTAATCCTCTTGCCTCTGCCTCCCAAATGCTGGAATTACAGGTGTGAGCCACCACACCCAGCACTATGGTATGTGGTCCTGATTGCTGGTGGGCTGAGTCACCACGCCTGGCACTGTTGTATGTGGTTACCAGGATCGAACCTGCACCGTTGCACTTGCAAGGCAGGTGCCAGAACCACTGAGCTAAATCCTTCGCCCAGTGGTTTCTGTTTTCAAGCACAAGGTCCTGAGTTTAATTCCCAGTAAACACATACAACAATGGCAGGTGTGGTGACTCACACCCACCAGCAATCAGTACCTCATACCACAGTTCCGGGTGTGGTGGCTCATAACTGTAATCCCAGCATTCAGGAGGCAGAGGCAGAAGGATTGCTGTGAGTTTGAGGTTTGCCCTGGGGGACACAGTGAGCTCAAGGCCAGGCTGAACTACAAAGTTGAGACCTTTGTCTCAAAAGCAAAACAAAACAAAATAGCAAAGAAACCCCAAAACATTCTGAGCAATCCTGAGATATTTATATTAAATTACTGTTAAATCTTATTAAAATTCTTTTTAAGAGTAAAATTGTAAAACATTAAAACAAAAAATTATCATATGAAGAGAAATTGCTTTTATACACATTTTCCAACATCCTAAAATGGAAAAAAAATGAGAAATAACTTTTAAATTATGCATGGTAAACAAAACAGAACAGTTACAAACATGTGACCTCTGGAGGACTAGCAAGCAGTGGTCAGTCTGTATGCTGCCCATCAAGAGGAGTGTACACTACAGAAAGAAGACTGATATTCAAACTGATTAATGAGTAGACATCCTACTCATAGTACAAAATCCTATGTTATACTTAGAGGTGGCTTTCATGTTCACACTTGTGAAGATATGGCATAGAAAATCATGAAGATGTGCAGAGAAACATTATTCATATAACCACGGACTGAGGCAGATTAGGGCAGTACTTTCAACCATGTACCAAGGATCTTTACACAATGAAGAAAAAAGTCTGGCCTGAAAGGTTACTGGGGCTAACAGAGGACTCACGGTGAGAATTCACTACCATAAGCTAAGGTTTGATTAAGTTAAGTATCTGTCAGATCTAAAGTTGTGAACAACTCTGCTTTTGATCCCATTATTTTTAATTGTGACACAAATTGAATGAGTGATCACAAAAAAAAATATCAAACAATGATCACACACAATGTCCACCTTCCATTTCAAATGGAAGGACATAGAAAGACTGTTTCTCACTGACAAAAAGGTAACTAATAAAGCCACAACCCTTAAACTGGAAAAGGAGGTAGACTGACAAAAGAATATATTACTGTGAAGAAACTCAGGAAAACAAGGTAGAAATATGTTAAGTGTCATGATGAATGAGGATAAGAGAGGTATGAGAGGCTGAAACTTCTGAGGGTAGGTACTATACATCCTAAAATTTTGCGATTTTTACCTCCACCTGCACTGCTCTGATAATCCACGAAAAGAATTGCTTCATGCTTCTAAAATAGAGGTGGAGAGAACAAACCCAGCTCAAAAATTCTGGTGTTTACACTGGGCATGGAGACTCATGCCCAGCAGCAACCAGTATCCACATACCACAGTGCCAGGCGTGGTGGCTCACGCCTATAATCCCAGCACTTGGGAGGCAGAGGCAGTAGGACTGCTGTGATGTGAGTTTGAGGCTGAGCTCAGGGCCATCATGAACCACAAAGTGAGACTCTGTCTCATAAAACCTAGGGAAAAAAAAAAAATTCTGACTAGAGAAAAACCACTTTACCAAAGCCAAGTCACTGAGATATTTCTACACTCAAATTCTTAGCAGCAAAGGAAGAACTCAATTTTAACCACTCCAATGTATTGCCAACTCTGAAAAAAAAAAAAAAAAAAAAAGAACGTGATTTTTTACTATCTCATTAATCAAAATTTGACTTCAGAGCAACACATCACTGTACAACAAGAAAACCAAGAGAATACAGTCAAAGGGGAAGGTATACCTTTAAAAGGAAAAATGTACGTTCTACCTGAGTTTCCAACCCTGTAAAATCACAGGATTATGAGAACATACACAGAATATTATATTACTGGACAACAGTCCAGAGATTATGAGCCAAGAGAATTTTTTTTTGAGACAGGTTTTGCTTTTGTAGTTCAGGATGGCCCTGAGCTCAGCCTTGAACTCAAAGCAATCCTCCTGCCTCTGCCTCCTGAGTGCTGGGATTACAGGCATGAGCCACCTGTCCAGCACGTGGAATGTGCTGGTGGGCTTGAGTCACCATGCCTGGCACTGTTGTACATGGCTACCAGGGATCGAACTAGGGACTTGTGCTTGCAAGGTAGGCACCAGAACAACTGAGCCAAATCCTCCGCTCTCTAAGACCTTTTAAGACTCTAAAATTTTCAAGTGAAAATCCTGTACTGTATAGGCTAATAGCATTGTTGGTATGTAGGGAGGTCAGGTAGGTACCATACAGCATATTGTCTGAAATACAGAAAAAGTGACAAATGCTTAAAATAGATTAAATGCTTAAAATTATTTTAGAAAATAATTTTGTTTGTAATTATGCAGTTGGCTAAAATATTAAGTCCTTCCTTGGACCTGTGTGAACTGAAGAGAGCTGACATTGAGTTAATCATTATAGACACAAATTATGGGAATATACTACAATCTTCTATGAACATGCCTAAAGGATAAGGTGACCAAAATTTTACAGCTGGTGAACAGGCGACAGCACAAGGAGCTTGGGTCCTCCAGATAAGGTATGCAAATGCCACTACAGACGTAGCCTTGTCCCATACACTGCCACAAACCTTTTGCATTGGACTGTTCTTACTTTTTTTCCTTATTAAATATTAACAGCAATGTTATGGCTTGTGTTTAGTTAGTACCTCAAAGCCTCATGTGGTCATAGGCTTTTTCAGAGACGGGTGGATTTAGAATGTGTGATGCTGGTGCCAGGCTCAAGGGCAGCAGGACTAAGGCGGTGACTGTGACCTGCCCTAAACAGTCTATGTAAGATAAGAGTCAGAAAGACACTGTTTAGGTCTCTTGCTTGTTTTGCTACCTTCTGCCTCCAAGAATAGTTTCTATTCTGCAATACTCATTTGCCATGCCACTCTGCTTTTGAGCCAATCAGTTATGGACAGAAATCTCAACAAACTGTGAATGAAATTAACTTTTCCCCTTTTAACTTTAAGTGTCAGGTATTTTGTCTCAGCAATGAAAGAAAAGTAACTGAGATAAACAAGTTAAGTGTTTTCTTGAGTCCTGTGATTCATACGAGGGTATCAGGGAAAAAAAGAGAATAGAAGGATAGACTGTGAAAATGGGAATTTGTAGCCAAGTTGGGCAAAAGTGGTTTGCACTGGAACTCAAATTTGACTAGTGTAAATTGCAAGAGTTCTAACAGAATAGAAAGATTACATCTGTAGATTCAGACCATTACTTGGGATAGTGCAAGAATTCAATGAAATTTTTAAGCAATAGATGTTTCTTGAAGTGAAAAAACACGTTAAGTGTAGAAATATACTACACAGTGATTATAAGAAGCATTGTGGGTAAAATCTGTTCAATTATATCCTTACGTACACTGTTTTACTCTGTGAATACTACATCCCTCATCAGCCCCAAATCTGACAACTCACCACTGTTAAGGATAACTACAGTTTAGGGGCCAGAGATTTAGCTCAGTGGCACCACGCTTGCCTTGCAAACTCAATATCCTGAGTTTGATCCCTGATACCAGGAAAAAAAAATCCCTAGTATAACAACACCTACCTAGAACATCTTTTCTGGGTCTACCTCAGAATTCTATTTCCCTATAAATATTGTTTTCACAAAAGGCAGAAGAAATTCTATGCTGACAGATACCTGGACACGAAGTAAGGCTAAATCAAACATGTTGCTAAAGATAGTGTAAACAGTTTCACAATAGTCATGGACATGATGGAGGTCTCCTTTGTTATTTATTAATAGATTTGTAGGTATAGACTCCAAAGAGCCCACAGTGACTATCCACAAAGATATGTAGATATTCCTAACAAAACCTTAAGTAAATCCACAACTCAAATAATTCTAGTATTAAAAACACATACCGTGCAGGCCAGGGATTTAGCTCAGTGGTTCTGGTGTCTGTCTGCCTGGCCAGTGCAAGGTCCCAAGTTCCATCCCTGGTACCACATGCTACAATACCGGATGTGGTAGCTCACGCCTGTAATCCCAGCACTACAGGGGCAGAGACAGGAGTATTGCTGGGAGTTTGAGGCTGGCCTGGGCTACATACTGAGTTCAGAGCCAGCCTGAACTACAAAGCGAGACCCTGTCTAAAAACAATAACAACAAAAATCATACAATGCAAGCAGGTATTGACTATATAGAACAGGTAGAGAGAAAAAAGGTATCTCATCCAAATTTGAATTTTCCAGAGCAGAAAACCAATGAGGACAGAGCTGCACTAGACAATGAAGAGGTAAATGAAGGTGGAAAATTATAAGGCAGGGTTATTCCTTTTTCAGAGTATGAAATTTATTGGTAGAGAACTCAACAGAAGGAGCTCACTAGGAGTCAGATACTGGAGGTAAGTGAAGAGAGATGGTACTGCTAAAACCTATGTCCATGTTGGAAAAGAAATTGGGAGAAAGGAGAGAAACTGATTTAGGAAAGATACTACATGGGTCTAAAGTGGACTTGTCATTATACCATGGTGATACTACTCATTTCCTGTGATGACATCTTTTTTTTTTTTTAGGTTTTTTGAGACAGGGTCTCGCTTTGTGGTTCAGGCTGGCCCTGAGCTCAGCCTCAAACTCACATCACAATCCTCCTGCCTCTGCCTCCC
>PVIR01029940.1:0-20698 GCA_004026965.1 Petromus typicus
TTTTTTTTTTTAATTATTATCATTATTTTAACAGTAGAGAAAGGAGTGTGTATGAAAGAGACCGAGAGTGAGAAATTTGTTTCACAAGTTAACTCTAAGCCTGTGGCTTTATGTTCGTGAATTAGGACTGATGGTGATTATTATTGAGATGAGTGAGTAGGAACAAAAGTTTTGCCAACTATAGAATTATGAACTGGGAATCTGATGGCAAAGCGAGGATGGGATGTTTTCAGTTCTGAGAGTCTTAACATTTTTAAACTAATTTAATATTCAAATATACTTTTTGAGAACTGAAAATTTCTGTCTTTGGAGGCCAACTGTGTGTCAGGTGTACACTGCAGTCAGAGAGGTCTTTGTCCATGTTTTCACCAACCAGAACACAGAGTGAGGAAAAAGGACGAAACATTACAGATGGAGGCCACACGATGATGGTGAAGGGAGAGTTAAATGGGATCTTACGAGTCTTCGGGGCCACAGGCATCTGGACGGGAAACTGCAGAGCAGGTCAGCATCCTCTCCACGACGCGGGCCACATGCCTCCTGTCATCCCTCACACAGCAGCCGAAGAGCACCACTGACTACCACGATTTCTGTAGGTAGTTACACCTGTCACTTTCAGCCACCTTGACTCTCGGTGATCCCTGCCACAGATTCGCTGCAGGGAGACAGGAAGTCCTCTTTCTACTTCAGAAAAATCATCTGTGTTTGTTTCTTGTAACTTGGTAGCAGAGACTGGGGTAAATCATGACTTTTATCATTTGTAGCCCAACATTCCCTCCATCACATCAACTGTTTGCTGCATACATATACTGATTTTTCCCCTTGGTGCAAACTTCTCGATAAATGTAGCAGTCTGTAAGTGGAAGCCAAGTTGTTTTCTAGATTTCTTCTAGGCCAGACAGATGTGGGTTATCTGGAGCCTACTTCCTGAGTGTGATCTAATTCAGAGTGCAATATTCAACAATTACTATCCAACATTGGTGGCAAAATTCAATGGCTTCTAAAATCGGGTTTTTAACCTATATCTTAACAGTGAATCTCACTATGGTGACTGGGTGACTGTACCAAATTTTTTAAATTGATTTTATCAGTACATTTTATATACATATCATGATCACAATTGACATTGAGAACTTGTACCAGTACATTCTTCTTTTTCCCATTCCTGCTCACCCTACATACATAAGCTTTGTTTCCCTTTTTACCATCAAGTTTTTTCCCTTTCTTTACTTATCTCTACCCCTTTTCCCTTTCAGGATTTTCTATTTTACAATATCTATCATACATTTTAGAACTTATTTACACCCTTAGTTTCTCGTACCAGAGAAAATATAGGGTATTTACACATCTGTGATCTATTTATATCACTTATGAGTATGCCCTCAAAGTACACCCATTTGAGGATAAATGACTCAAGTTTATCATTCTTTTATTTATTTTTTTTTTTTAGGTTTTTTGAGGCAGGGTCTCGCTTTGTGGTTCAGGCTGGCCCTCAGCTCAGCCTAAAACTCACATCACAATCCTCCTGCCTCTGCCTCCCGAGTGCTGGGATTACAGGCGTGAGCCACCACGCCCGGCACTGTGGTATGTGGTACTGGTTGCTGCTGGGTGTGGGTCTCCACATCCAGTATTGTTATATGGTTACCGGGGAATCGAACCTGGGTCCTTGCGCTTGCAAGACAGGTGCCGGAACCACTGAGCTAACTCCCCGGCCCAAGTTTATCATTCTTTATGGCCACACAGTACCATTCTGTAAGAAAACCCAAAACACATCTTCTTTATCCAGTCACCTATAGATGGGCGTTTGGGTTGTTACCAAGATGTAGCTATCACAAGCTGAGCTGCTATAAACATGGGTGCACATATGTCACTGCGATATGAATCTTTTAATTATTTTGTGTATATACCCAGCAGAGGAATAGCAGGGTCAAATGGGATCTCTCATTGTAGTGTTTTCCGGAATCTCCACACTCATCTCCACAGTGGTTACACCAGTCCACATTCCACGAACAGTGGAAAAGGGTTCCTTTCTCCCCATCTGTACCCATTTTGAATGGACTCTAGTTCCATTTTGAAAGAGACAAATTTGATACAATTTCAAGGGCCCCCCTTCATGGGCCGGTTACTCCAGCTCCCCCGCTTCTCCTAGGGTCTGTGCGATGCTTTCATTGGTGACATTAGTGAACAGAACTTCATGGAAATAACAGCAGCCTGACTTGTTTTAGTTCTGGTAACTCACGTGCCAACTTGAGTATGAACATAACAGAACTTTATGATGAAATAAAAACACACTTCTAAACTTTAAAATTCTTCCTCGCCGACACAAATAACAGTTTACAAAATTATTACCAGAAAAACCACTTTGGATTCTAGAATCATATTTACTAACAAATACCTATATAAGAGCTAGAAACATTTCAGTATATTTGGCTATTCTTTCCAGAAAGTGTTTGGTTTTTGTTTTTTCCACTGCAGTTCCTAAGGTATGAACCAAGTGTACTGTCTGAACATTTCTCCTTTTTAGGGAAGTTGGGCTTCAGATGCTTAATTTCATGTTAATTTAGGAATATTTCCTAATTCTGAGATATTAAACTTCAGAAACAACATTTTCATTGCAAGCAATTTTTTTTTTAAATTTCTTTCATAGGGACTCAATTGCCTAGAGATATTATGTGGTAAAAGGTGGGTCTCTGTGATTTTCTTGTTTTTTTAATCTAGTTGTCTCCCTGGGAAATACGTGTTTACACAGTTACATGTTACTTGGACTTGTGAGTAATCTTAACTTTGGTAGGCACTAAATGCTTCATGTGAATATCTTCTTTTCAAAAGTAAGAATAATACTAGTTTCACTTTGAAATTTGTTTGTAACCTGACAGGGCTTGTTGCTGTCCCATCATCTGTAAATAATTGTCAGTTATAACTTCCACTTCCTTCAAATGAAGGAAGCAACAATTTAAAAATATCTTTTTCTTATGAAAGCCAAAAGTAAAAACTTTGTTTTTCACCATTATTGTTATAAATAATATGTCTGAACTATTAACCGTAAATATATTGTTAGAGATATACCAAGAATAGACAACCCATTAAATTTCCTTTGTTTAAAACTATCCAGATCTGTAGTTGGGTAAGACAATTTATTCATGCAATCATATAAAAATCATATTTAATAAAGAACAATCCAAGGCAAAGAGAAAAAAATGTCTTTATCCATAAGCAACCAGATGAGAAATGGATTTTTATTCAGTCAGATCCTTTTAGTCAATGAAACAGCATTTTCATGCATATTGCACTCAAGTGGTAATTAATATAGTCTAATTCAGGACATGATGCCTGAATTGATATACTGTCATCGATACCCCATGTTAAAATCAAACCTTGACAGGGGTTTAACACCCTGGAACAGGTCATCATGTGATAATGCTCTTTGCCTCTCAGTATTTGTCTTCAGCCAAGCAGAGTATTACAAGATGGGGTAAAGGGAGAAAAAAAGGAAATAATTACAAATGAAGAGTGACGCGGACTGTGAATAGAACATATGTTAGGCTAGACGGAGGCACCAGTGAATTATATCCTTTTGTGATGAAGCGGCACTGGGGCTGAACGGGCCTATTTTAAACCTTGATGTATTTTATGCCTACTGTATTTGGACTGTCATCTTTGGAGAAAGACTTGGTATAATTGAGAGTCAACTCCAATCTGCGTGACTCCTGCCTGAAGTGGGGGCCAGCTGAGAGTTCTTCGGAGGCCAGGGAAGCTTCTAATGGGATAACAGGAACAGTCCTCTTTTGCACGCTACAGTTACAAACCTACGGCGTGAGTATCGTTTCCAGAGTGATGGCTTCCAAATGTCGCTCGTACGACAGTTTGGGGAGCACCTTGGTAAACATGACACACAGGAAGTCTAGCTCATTTTAAAGCTCCTTCTAGGATAGAATCAAAACCTGTTTTATATATGAGACCTTTTCCTTATGTGAACTTATTAGATGCAATCAGCATAATTTGTTCGTAATGTATTTTCGTTACTGTTATTTTTATTTGGCTATTTCACACAAAGCTTTGTCATTTTGCATATATTAAACTAAATGCCCTTTAAGATCTTTTTCTAGGTCCTTCATCTTGGTAACTTATGCCAGAAGAAACCTCTCTCTGAATACGTTAAGCTCCCAGCCCCAATTGTGGTCCTCATTTCTCAGCACGTCCTGTTAGAGCAGGGGGTTCCGCACCTGACGGCCTGTGATCTCCTCCAGGGCACGAGCCTGCATCCACCACAGTGCTGGGAACACTGCCTTGTACAACAGGTGATGAGCAAACTTAGTTGGATAAGGAAGCAGCTTGGGTCTGTGTGTGTATGTAATAATACATACATCGTATCTATTACATTTGGGAAGAGTTCCAATTTTTCACTCATTCCTTCCCAACTAGCTGATTAACATTTCATTTCAAAAAATATTATTAATGCCATCTGACATGAATTTGGAGGCTCTGGAGCTAAGCACGAAGCACTGTATGATTTTTCTATAAGGTTTACACTCTTTTTCTTTCTACTCAGTCATTTTCTAATTCACTGGTAATTTGGTAGGAAGTGTCATTAGTTAAATCTTTAGATCCTACAGGAGTGGCTTGAAAATGAAATAGGCGGCAAAAAATTGTTCCTAATAGAGATGGTCAGAAAAACTCTCTGGCTTCGCTCAGAGGCCTCGGCAGCCATGTTGCCTTTGCCTCTCCCGTCATGCACGAACAGTGAATCTGGTTGTGTAGAAGACCCGTACTCACCTGCTCACGCCATGGCAGTGAGCACTGACTCAGTTCATCAAAGTGGGGGGCCTTGATGCCTCCACTTTTCATTTTCCTGCTCTACTCCTATTTCCCACTCCCCTGAAAATAAGGCACTGGCCAATTTCTTATTTGACCAACAGTAACAGAACGGTTGCTCCTTTAGCTTAAAGTCTTGGCAAATTCAAAAGGTTTTGAGAAATACAGAGTCTTATCAGTGCCTACTTCTAACCTTGAGCTCTATTCTTTATACTACCAAATACATGTAAGTGTTGCTATTTTTCGTAGTCTAGAAGGCTTTCTATAAACTCTCATATACTTTCTAAGCCATTCCCATTTCCTGTTGCAGAGCAGTATGGCTAACAAGAGTGTGTGTTTATGGTCACTGCCTTCAAAATATAACTGAAATCTATCAATTACCATCTGATTGACATGACTTTTCAAACACCCAATATTCAGCTTTCTGAAAAATTTGATATTTATTGCATTTACTTCAAATAAGTTAGTGTAGATTAGTAATAAGACAGTTGACTAAAATCAAATTATAATTTTAAAATGTGTGCAGTTCTGCAGCCATTTATCTTTTTGAGGAAATGCCTTATAAATGAATGGCCAGATTTTTTCTTCACTCAGATGATCTAAACCAAACTGAGGCATATGTACCTTTACAAAGGAATTAAATTTTAATCTTTTTAAGGATGACATGGATTATATAACCTGAGTGAATGTGTGTGTGTGTGTGTGTATGTATATATTTTAAATCTTAACAGTTACATTATTTTGATATCTTGAAGACCTAATACATATACTCTGGTTAAATGTTTTATAAGGGGAAATACATAGACTATATCATGATACCATTTTTCCATTTACATTTTTAGTGCTAGTTCACAACTGTTTGCTTTTAAATAATTTCACCGTATCAGTTGTCCATGCAATTTTTAAAAAGTTTTTATTTTTAGTGTATACACTCATTCTCCACATGAAGAATGGATAATGAATGTTAAGCTTCATCAAGACAAGTTGAAATGGTTAATGGCTCTAGAAAAGGAATTCATGAATGCTGACACCCTGTTCCTTATTCTAATACATTTCAAAAATAAATTATCTCCTTTTACTTAAGCTCCTAAAAGTCATTTAAACTTTTATAATTATTATTACCACCATATCTCTGCTTTCAGAATTAAATTTTTAGGTGTTAAAATAAAACTCATATTAAGAATTCCAAATTAAGAAGAGTAGAATCCTGCTTAACAATTTAATAGTTGTGAATTTGAGTAATGCTATATTTAAACTTGAGCAAGAGGGATTTGGCTGTGTCTGCATTATAATGGAACCTTGAGTCCAGAGTCCTAGCCTGTGCTCAGTCCTTCAGCAGTTTTATAGTTTACTGCAGTTTGTATGGAATTCAGTGTATAAAATATTGAAAAACAGAAATGCACTTAAAACTGAATATAAGCAAATTAAAATAAAGTCTCCCCCAGCACTTATCCTCACCAGTGATAAAGGAGGAGAGCCTGACTCATACTAGATGTGCCTCTGGGGCCAGGGATTTGGCTCAGTGGTTCCGGCGCCTGTCTTGCAAGTGCAAGGACCCGGGTTCGATCCCCGGTAACCACATACCATACTGGGTGTGGAGACTCATGCCCAGCAGCAATCAGTAACACATACCACAGTGCCGGGCGTGGTGGCTCACGCCTGTCATCCCAGCACTCGGGAGGCAGAGGCAGGAGGATTGCTGTGATGTGAGTTTGAGGCTGAGCTCAGGGCCAGCCTGAACCACAAAGTGAGACCCTGTCTCAAAATACCTAAAAAAAAAAAAAAAAAAGAAAACCCAAAAACTAAATGTGCCTCTGTAGGTAGCTAGTTTTACATCTTCATAGTCATCTTGCTACATGATCCTCTAGCTACTTGAATACAAGGTGAACATATTCAAAAGAATCCCAGATTGGAAAAAGGCAGATTGTTGTTTCAGAAACTAAATTACACAGATGTATGTGACTCTGTCATCTCTGTAGGTTCGGAGACCCCTAACTTTCCTTTGATGAATAGGGAACAGAAATCAACATGAATGAGATGTGAGAGAAGAAGGAACAAATGAAAAGCAGTAGCAAAGTGAATCAAACAAGTAATCAGAATATCAAAAATAAAACACAAGTATTCCCCATGAGGGATCAGATTAGTTCTTTCTATTCCAAAATGCAGTGTGTAAGTCCCATACAAATAAGCATTGCCCCAAAATTGAGGCATTCTCTATTTTAGCTTCCTCTAGTTTATGGCAACATGCAGAGATATCAGCTATTCTACGAGACATCTGAAAAGAACCATGGTTACACTATGTAAGAAAGAAGAAACTAATGACAATGATAAGATGCATAAATCCCCCCACATGGAGCACGCCAAACACAACAGAGGAGCGCCCTCACATAAAGTTATTGTCACCAGTGAGCAAAAAGGGACCCTAATAAAGACGATGGTGCTGTCTTGGGACATGCACACTGGAAGGTCTCTTCTCAATCATTGCTTGTATAATCAAGTCAATAGAAATCATAAATAATAAACATTTCAGCATCGGAAAAGAGAACAATATAACTATTACTCCTTTTTAGTTATATAAGTGTAATTTTGTAGGGGGTGGGGGTTTAAAATGTAAGTGTTTGGCCATAAATAATATCTCCAGGTGGTCATTAGTAGAAACTAAAGTGACCCAAGTTGTTTCATCTCTGCATTGCTTGTCGTGGTATCACTGTTGTTTTGTATCCACCATCTAAGTCCAGGACTGTGTCAAGGGACAGGAGACACTAACGGTACTGAAGCCAGCCGAACACCCAGGAGTGGTCACAGGCTGACGCTGGCACTTTGTCCTAAACGCTCATATACAGCGAGTTTCCATTTGTCCGCGTGGATCTCCTCACCCCAGGCTCTCTGAGCTAACCTCCAAAGGGAATAATATGTCTTTAAAGAATGAATAACACCACTGTGCTAATTTGGAGCCCCAAGGGGAAGGAAAATGGATGGTGATGATGGAGGTATTCATTATGAATCACAAACATTTTTTTAAAAAAGTTTAACTATAACCACAATAGCAGCTGTTTTAGAATTTATGCCAAAGGAAAAAAAATTTTAGGGAGGAGTATGTTTTTACTGATATTGTCTAGAATTGCCAGTATATAGTGATAGTAAAAGTAGAAGAATTTCTGTAGGTGATATTGTTATATTAAGTACTCTACAAACAGCATTCCCTCTTACTTTTTGATTCTGAGGCAAAAGGCTCCCACCTTCCTGAACTCAGTGTGCTCTTAATTCAAAGGGTCCTTATTTGTTTTGATTTTAGTCAAATGATGAAGTCAAACAAGACAGTGGCTTTTGTCTCACAGTACAAAGTCCCCAGACTCTGACTGAATAAATGAAACTAACATTATTGTCCTTTTAAATGCTTTTTAGCCAATAATTACATTGATTCATTATTTCATTCATTGCTTCATTCATCCCTGATAGAACACCACCGCATACAATAGGAAGCCGTTTCCCTGTTTTTGAGGCAATAGTTATTTTATTATTTTTTCCTAAAACTGTCTTTACATTACCAGAGTTGTGTGTGAAACAAGGAAAACTCTTCTGTCTTCTGTAGTATTGTTCTTTAGCAAAGAAGCCAAAGCCTCTATAAAGAGAGTTACGGACACTCACTCTGCTACAGGTAATCCTGTTCTTGGCTAACTCCCTTTTCCAACACAGCACTGTGAGAAGGGGGACAAAGGCCGAGGGGTGGGGTGTGGGCTGGAGTTCTGTCTGCAGCAGCAGGGGGTCCTGCACTCAGGAGGCCAGGAAAAGAGAAGATCAGGATGTAACACCCATAAGTGCAGAGCAAGCAGTGGGAGCGATTCGTGACCCAGTGCAGTTCGCATGTGTATAGTTTCTCATACAGAGGCCCTAATGTAATCTGAATCAGTGGCTGGTAGAAAAGTGTAATTATTCTTATGTTTAAATAATCTCTGATGACTGTCAGAATAGTCCACGTTCCACGACTCTTGACAAACAGAAAACCTGTAACAGCTTTCGCAGAATTGGCACATTGTCTGACTTGGCAAACAGAGTGTTTAAAGCTGTTTTTACGAAAGTTTCCATTATTTTTACAAAAGCTGCTAGAGAATTTAAGCTTTTTTTTTTTTTTCACATTTCAAACGTATGTGTTTGTTTATGGACAGATAAAAACCAAAGAAAAATAGGAAAGCATCCCAGTTTCTTTGTTAAATTTCTACCCAAATAGGTGTGAAATCTCTACCCCCCCCAAAAAAAAGACTTGCAATTAGAGCTGTGGGTAAATATGTCTATTCAAATTAGTCCAGTTGACTTCTGGTTTTTCTTTGTGAAGTTTTCTCCCAGTGTTTGTGTTGTTGAGCCCCTGTTGCCCTCACTGTAGTTTTCTTGTACGTGAACTGAATCTCTTAGAAATTGAAAGTGATGAGTGTCTTATTTTTTAATTCTTTAAAACAGTCCTAATGGTCATTTAATGTCTTGGCCCTTAATTGTAAGATTAATGTGAATCAGAGGTAAGGAAAATCCGGGTTAATGTTGCATATCCCTGAGACGGTGGATATTTCAGAGGGTCATTGTAGATCACCGTGACATAAAGCCTTATTGCTCTGATCCTTTCTTCCAGCTGGAGTTCCCCCCATTTCTGTCATTTTAGGTACTTCCAGAAAGTTTGGGTAAAGGTGGGGTAAGGGTGACCCAAGGGGCTTCAGCCGTGTTATCCGGAAGATAACTTTTATAAGGAAGCAGAAGGAATGGACGTGCCTGTGTCCTCTCTGCCCTCCTTGTCATTGTCTTAGTTCAAGTGGGAGACTGAAGTTCTGGACCCTGAGCACCCTCCCTGCGAGGCCCAGTGCTCCTGAAGCACTCACTGTCCAGGATGCGGTGAGCAGGCCCGACGGGTTCCCAGAGCAGCAGCCCCAGGACTAGCTCTGTGCCAGGCTTGGTCACTGGCAACATGACGCATCTGGGACCACCAGTGAGATACTTCTTTAAAATTCGCCACTTACTGATGACTACTGAATGTTTAAATTTAGCAGGCATTTCTAGAAAGTTGGTGAATGGGAGGCTGCCGTTTCACAAACTCTTTTAGTAAGATGTTCAGAGGAAGTTGTCCGTAATATAATAATTTTCTTCAGCTGCTAAATATATTTTTAAGAGGGAAGGAGCCTTATTTTAGTTCATAATTTCTTAGGCACCTGAAATTTTAACATGATCAAAATAGAGAACTCTTCTATGAGTACATACTAATTTTCTTTAAAGTTCTGATTTAGCAAATAAGGTATCTTAGTTTCTCCAAATAATTATACTTGTTTTCTAAACAGAAGGCAGATACAGCAGCAGAATTAGTTGCCTATTTTTAGAAATGATAATTTGATAAGCTATAAGATCTGGCAAATGAGAATTTAGAAAAGAATTTTTGCTTACTTTTAGCATCTATAAAAGGATTGCTTGTCTTCTTATTTCAAGGTAACATAGACCTGGTCTAGATGTGTCTGCAAAACTGGGATGTATTAAGTGTCTGGCTGTCAGTTGTTAGATACTAATCTAAAGACTGACCCGTATGATATGCATAGCTAGAGGTGAAGTTAATAGGTGTGATTTAATAAAACCTATCATTTATTCACCTAACACTGATGGTATAGGCTTTACATACATTATTTCATTTCATATTTATAATAGTCAGGCCATGGGCATTATTATTATTTCCATTTAAAATATGAAAACACTGAGGCCCAATTCAATAAATTATTTTCTAGAGCATATAGGCCAGTAAAAATAGAACTTGTACCCTCAGAAGTTCCACACAAAGGAAAGCCTGCACGCGGATGTGGAAGGAGCATGAGGTATGTGGAACTGGTTTATTAGCTGAAGCAGTCAGAGTCCAGGATGACCATAGAGAAAAGAAGAAGGTAGAGGGGCAAATTCTGTGAATGCAGCCATGGAGAGCACCACAGCACAGGCCTCTGTAGATGGAGACAGAATTTCGTCCCAGCATTGTCTGGCTTGAAAGCCTCTCTTCTTCTCCATGACTTGTGGCCAGTACTATACAGTACAGAGATGAGCAGGATAAGCCACTGTCCTCAGAGAGTCTAAACCACAAAGGAAGAGTGACATGCAAATAGACCCTTATCATTCATGCATTTGGTCATTGCAGGCATAGGTAGGACAGTCAAGGACCAAGGTAGGACTGGCAAATGGTGGAGGTTTATGAGAGGCTTTATCTACCACTTTGTCCAAGTCTGCTAATCAGAAAGAAATAGAAAAGAGACAGATGTTTTTAGAACTCAGTATTTTGCTTGCTTTGACTTTGTCAACACTGCATTGATCTGTTCTTGTCCTAAACAACACGCTGACTTCTTGAGTGGTGGTTTCTGTTTGGTTATCAGTGCATTAGGCAACATGCCACTCAGGTAGCAGAATTTGATTATAGTTTTCATCTTTGCTTTCTAAATTGCTGTGGGTTTTCTCTGGTGTTGGCTGTGTAACCTTTGCAGTTCCTGATTTACTGAAGTTTCCTTTGGAAATAGCAGGATGGATTCACCCTCAGCTTGTCCTGTTCTGGTTTATTCCTTCTGGTCATGGCTGTGTATGCTGTGCTTAAGGCAGCTAAGCCTATGATTACAGGGCTGATTCGTCTGAGAGCTCTGAGGATCTAAAGCCACGCCATCAGCACTGGCGTTACCAGTCATTACCTAATAGACTCTTCAGTCTTCATAACTTTCTCAGCCCTGTTAAGCCTGGACTAAAGAAGTCCAAATCTGCTGCTGAACTTTACTTAACTCCTTCCTCAAGGTCAGCTTGAAGATAGTGGCTTTCTTCACTGCTGACAGTCTAAAACAATATGATCTTTTCAAGAAAGTTCAATGGCTTCTCTGACAAGATATTTCGCTGTGTAAAACTCAAGTTCACTGAGTCATTCTGTATTTTTCTTAATATCTACTTAGAGACCTTATCAAGTATATCTAATAAAATGAAATTGGACCAGGTTTCTTCAACTGGCACAAACCCAGTTAAAAAATTGATGATCAGATAGAAATCTAAAGAACATATTAAAAGCCAGAACATGTTTTAAAATGATTATCTTGAAATATTTATTTGTGACATTTAACAATATTTCTTAAACACCTACTTCATGCCTGACATCACTGCAGACATTTGGAATACATTAGTGAACAAAACAGACAAATGTATTGCCTTTGATACATTTATATTCTCAGACTGTCTTCTTTTGGAGAAGTCAATAGTCAGTTATTTCGATAGCCAGGGTGAACTATAAGTTGATGCAAATTACATGTGTGGTTTTTGATTTTATTTTATCAATTTGACAATCTTACACAAAGGAGGATCCAAGTAAATGGTGAATGTTTAAATTTTTTTAAAATTACAGTGAAAAACACATTGGCGTTGATCTTCTTCAGAATCATCCCACTGACTTTGAAAGCACTTATCACTGTTGCCACTTCCTGAAGCAGTTCTGCAAGTCCCCTTGCATGACTGTCGTTATGAGGTGTTACCCAAAATATGGGAAATTCTGCTGAGCTGGGCCACCCAGTGGAAAGGCATGTTCCTCAAGACATTAAAGTGTGTCCTCATCCACTTTGTCGCCTGATGTGGCACTTCTGACTTCTGGCTTTTCTCCACTTGAAAAGTTAACATTTTACATAGATTCAGAACATCGAGGCAGCTGTGATAGTGCAACTAAAGACACTCATGCTTTCCAGAACTGCTCCAGAAAGCATCAAGAATGATAGGATGACAGTGCAAAGCATGGAGGAATATTTTGGGATACGTGATATATCTTTTACTGTAATAATCTTTAGAATTTAAATATGTACCAAGTTTTCATCACCATATATGATACCTATAATTGTTTTTCTTCTGTATTTCTTCATTCATTTAGTAGATATGTATTAAACTTCCCCTAAAACACCAGTCTATGCATAGGAGAGTGGCCTGGCCTCAGGAAACTCAGTTCAGTCTTGGGCAAACAGTGGTACAGAAGTAGTGCACGTGTAGTAAAATGGACATGGTGTTCCTGGGAGATGGAACAGAGAGAAATTAAAGAGAAGAACATGCCACTTAAAGCTTATTTCAGACTAGCAGCCATTATTGACAGCCTTAAAAGCAAAGGATAAAGGAAAAATGAACAAGAATTCTTTAAGCACCAACAAAATAGCCTGATTTGATTAGTGCATAATGGTACTGGAAGTTTATATCAAGTCCAGACTATTGAGATAATGTAATGAAAGGTTCCAAGTCTGTACTTACTCTGTAGAAATGAGAGTGGGACACCTTTAGTAAATTTTTGCCACAGCAAAGACATTAAATATATTATGCCTAAAGAAGAAGCTGGTGTCCTGTCTGCAAGGTAATTGGTGCAGGCTACAAGCATGTTGTCAGAGTGGAAAGACTTTGGGTGGCCACTTTTGTGCACAGTATCTTAAGGCATATAATTAGGCATTATTTGAACTTATTTACAGTGAGGTGACAGTGGTGTTTTGATTTCTGTGGACTCCATCAAAAATATGAACCTCTTCTGTACTTGCATAACATAATCTTGTCAAAGTGACACTTTTAGTAAATAAAAGGCAGTTATAATTAGATATTGAGAAACTATAGAAAATTTGAGAATTTGAAAGGTCTGAAAAGAGAAAAATCTCAAATTAAAAAGTGACTGGTTATTCATGTCACATTACTGCTCTGTTAGGCAGTTCAGCTCAATGATAAAATTTTTTATATAAATTCTTATGTCAGTTCATTTGGAAGGGCAGCTTTCAATGGCACAATTTATTGTTTATGTCAGCTCTAAATGAGTAACTGTGTATCAGTAGTCTTTGAAATCAATCAATGATCACCCATCTGTAGTCAGGATATTATTGAAAAAATTTGCTGGATTTCTTCAAAATATAGCAATATTAGATTTCATCACCAGTTAAAAAGTCTGTAGATCAGTGTCGCGGTGTCAGTTTCAGCATTTGGTGCTCATGTCCCTGTTCAGTTGGTGACCACTCTCAGAAGTGCAGGTTCATCACAAACATGCACTGAGCCGCAAAAGTCATGAGCTGCATGTGAACATTAGTTTGGAAATAACTGCTTCTAAAACACTAATTAAAATTACTAAAAACTCATTGAGAAGACGGGTTGGTAAATTACTAGGAAATAGCAACTAGATTAAAAACTTTTAAAGTTAAAACTTATCTCCCAATGTGCTGATTGCTGCCATAGCACTGCCTTATCTACATTGGCTTCTTTTTTTTTTTTTTGAGACAGGGTCTCGCTTTGTGGTTCAGGCTAGCCCTGAGCTCAGCCTCCAACTCACATCACAGCAATCCTCCTGCCTCTGCCTCCCGAGTGCTGGGATTACAGGCGTGAGCCACCACGCCCGGCACTGTGGTATGTGGTACTGGTTGCTGCTGGGGTGGGTCTCCACACCCAGTATTGTTATGTGGTTACCGGGGAATCGAACCCGGGCCCTTGCGCTTGCAAGACAGGCGCCGGAACCACTGAGCTAACTCCCCGGCCCTACATTGGCTTCTTGAAAGAACAAGTTGGGAATTTTATGAAAATCTTTAAAGGTTCTTTTTTAGTGATCTTATTAATGATGTAAAATAAGTATGAATCTTAACAAATGTGTAGTTTTTATAATTACTCTTTAAGAGTCTGTTTTCTTGTGATGTTAATTACGGGTCCTTTAACAGGAGATAGCAGAGATCTCTGACTTCCATTTTGAGCATTACCATTGATTAACTGGGAAAATGAGCACTTACACCCCACATACCTCAATTTTTCCATCTGTTAAAAGGAAATAATACCACAAGATATGTTCAGAACAATTTGGAATTGCTGGCATGAAAAAATTCAGTAAATCAAGAGCGTTATGGTTATTACTCATCTGAAATATAATAAAAGATTTTTAATGTAACCTTTCAGCTCAGATTTAAAGATAAAGTCTCTGAATTTAGAATTCCTACCTCCTCCTGCCTTTTAGTCTTCAATGTTTACATAATTTCCTTCAAGCTTCAATCCTCTAAAGGTAATTATTGCACCCTTCTGCTTTGTTGAGAATCATTTTATTTTATGGTGTTCCTCAGCTTCTATTTTAGGTATTTTTCTTCCTCACTTTACACGCCTTCGCTCCACCCCCAGAATTTTTACACATAGTGTCTTTTATACTTCATAGTTTTTATGTTTTAAGTTGAAAATATTCTCCTTGTTTGGATTGTTAGACAAGTGTGCTCCTTGAAATCGACTCTCTATGCGTTTGAAAATGAAAGTCAAAATTCATTTCCAGGCGCTGATCAGTTCTTCAGATATTTCTTTCAGGAGAAAGGCAGACTACATTTTGTTATGCAGCCAACCAAATGGCAGTTTGGTGTTGGAGAATGACACTGAAAAATCTAAAATTTAAAATTGAAATCATTTAAGTAACTATGAATTTTGATAATTTATGTGAAGAAAATTAGCTGCATCCCATTTCCTAGTTGATCCTTCTCTTTCCTCTGATAAAATTGCTTTGTGCTGCTCCTTTACTAACTTAAAAATGTACAATTCCTTTATCTCTTTTGAGACTTTTTTTATATAATGCATCACACAAATGTTGAATGTGTTATTGAAGAATTTGGTAAATATAGTTCAAACTCTCCAAGGCACAGAGAATAACCATCATTCTGGAAAGTTCTCTTGTGTCCATTTCTAGGATTAATGGATTTGTGCTGTTCTGCGTCATTCATCAGTCTGCTGGTTTTTCCGCCAATCCAAAATGACTTTTAGTATCACACATTTATAATACATGCTCATACGTGGAAAGCAAGTGCTTCCCTCCTAGGTGCACTTAGATGCATGAGGCTGTATTCTTCCATGTAAATTTTAAAGTATCTTTGATTTCTTTGAAAAATCCTACTGGAAACGTGTTTGGAAACCTGATATATTAAGTTGTATCTGACACTGACACACATTGCTGAGTAAATGAAAGATATCTGATAAGATGATATTGTAAATAATTTTAAATAGAAACAGAATATTTCTTTGCCAAAATTCTGTACTGTACAATAAGTGAAGGATAGAGTACTTTAATCCCATCATAGGTTTGGAGTCTGTTTGGCAACATCTTCCAAGAGAGGAGATAAGAATATCCACGTATCGCCTTCCTAGCATTTTGGAGGCTGGACAACAGAAGGAAGAGGAAGTCAGATGGGACGGATGGGACGGTCAGGACAGATTTCTTTGATACCCATTTGAAAAGGTCAGATTTGGAAGGCAGGGAGAAAATAGGGCAAGATAAGGTATAGGTGGTTTTGAAGATAGCAATATGGCAAATCACAGAAACGACAGGCAGGCTTCTATCAGGTCCCTGCTATGAGTCACTAAGAGGGGAGAAAAAGGAATTTGTTCACTTAGAACGGTAGTTCTCAGTCAGGGCCTATTACAGCATTACCTCTGCACTGCTCCCACCGGGAACACTTCTTCGTATTTGCAGACATCTTTGGTAGTCACAGCTGGAAGAGGAGAGGTTGCTAGTCCCATCTAGTGTGCAAGGCGAGGCATATTGCAAATGTCTTCTGGTGCACAGAACTTCCCCCACTGGGAGGAATTCTCCAGCCCAAAATGTGGGCAGTACTGAGGTCAGAAACCCTGCTATCACGTGACTTTGACCCTGTTTGCACATCAAAATCACCTGGGAAGATGGCAAAGCTACCAATACCCGGGCCTCAGCCCCAGAGATCTTCCTTCTGTTCAAGGTCTTGGGCATCAGTTGTTGCAAAAGTTTCTCGGGTCCACTGGCGTGGATCTTGGCAGTTGAGAGAGGGAGAAAAACTGGACTTGAGGAATCTTTTACACTTTGCACTTTTTAATTCATGTCCCTATCTTATTCATGTGTCTGTACTTTCAATGACACAAAATGCAAGAAAAGTCTTTGGAGCATGCTCTGTGTGTGTGTGTGTGTGTGTGTGTGTGTGTGTGTGTGTGTAAAATCATTTGGCTTCATATGATTGAATTCGGGCAGATTATATGTAGATCAACTATCATATTTTCCCCTTTTTTCCACCGAGAAGATCTATGTGTTTTACAACGGCAATGTGATAACAGAAGCATAATGTTAAACCCAGCCTGAGGAACTTAGTGACATCAAGAGATCCTGTGTTAAAGGTTTTCAAAAGGGCTAGGTATGTACTCAATGTGAAGGTCCTGGATTCAATTCCCAGTACTACAGCACACAAAAATATTTAAATAAAAACTTAAATTCCATATATGTCTATTTTAAGTTCATGTGCAAATCAGCTAAAACAAAAAATGACCATTTATGATCAACTTCCCACTGAGAATATTTAGAAGTATAGTTCGGACATAAACTAAATTGTCAACACTTGACAAGTCGCCCAGCTATTTCATATTATTTGGATAGTATCTTTTTCCTCACAACACTGACATTTTGGTTTCTCATGTCCAGGAGTCTTGTTGCTGATTTTGAAATAGGTTTCTTTTTCCAAACTCCGAATCTATGGAGCAGCTGGTGGTGTTTAGTGACCGTCTGCACCAGCAGTCTCATCTTTTTAGCATTTAAAATTAATTTTTCTCATCTTGGCACGTGAAGAGCTCGAGTGTGCCCCTTACCTCATTACCTGAAATGCTGCAGAGACGCCAGCCGTGGGGGGTGCGCGGGAGCAGCCACGTGAGCATGGACAGTTGTAGCATGAGATGTAGGGTCTCTCCAGGAGAGGCGTGGGTACCCGCACTGGGGATTCCCAATAGCCTGTTACATGAATGTAACATGAAGGAGTCTGGCTGAGGACACTCTCTCCCCCAGCGGCCCATCTCCACATGCACAAGATGAGTGTGGCATGCCAAGTCTACACAGTAAATGAACATTAAATTGTTCCATGTAAAAAAAAAAAAAAAAAAAAAACCTGGAGCTGAACATCCAGTCAATAATCTGATCATCCCAATAGACTCATCCTTCTTGTATCTATGCATCCACTGCAAAATGTTAACAGCTTTACCACAGGAAAACACATTGCATTTCCAGTACAGTGGAGAGTATCTGGGCAAACTTGGGATTTGCTTTTGATTCTACTGGGTATATTTTTGAATATTCTCTAATTAGAGTCACCAGGTGTTAACTGTCTCTTACCTGGAATCCAATAGAAAAACACCCCCAACTGCTTTTTCAAACTCCAATTTTATTCTTCTTGAGTCCATCTATCACTCTGCTGCCAGCGTGAACCTTCAAAAATATAAAACTAATCGCATTGCTCTCCTGGCCACCAAGAGTGGTTGTGCAGACTGAGCCTCTTGTACAGACAGAGTTTGAGGCTTTGCACCCTGTTGTTCTTCATTCCTGTTGTCCTTCCTGCCTGACACGTTAACTTTCTCCTTTTTCTAGTTAGTCTTACTCACACACTGTGATGTACTTCAGCAATGCCTTCTCCTGTGAACCCGTTGATGGTAGAGCACCCCCTCTTTTAGGCTGCCTGCAACTCTCATTGTAATAATCACATAAAAATGAGACGTATCTGCTTCTATCTATGAAGATTGTGGTATGATCTCTGAAGGAGGGCATCTAACCCTAATTATCTGCCCTTGCTACCTAACGTGATGTGTAGGGAACTGTGCCGAGAGGAAAGGGGAGAGAAATGAAGCAAAGACAAGGCCAGGGAAGAAAAGGAAGGGAAAGTAAAAGGTAGACCCTGGAGAGACCAATGGGGGAAAGAAGGCCGGGGAAGACTGTGAAGCAAGGAGGAGCAATGGGCAGCTCACTGGACGTGCTTGTGATCTGCGCTGTTAGGATGGTCAGGTAACTTCCGCTCACTCCGAGCTGCTGTCTGTTGTCTTGCTCTGGATAGTGGGCTGTGGTCATGGGTGCAGTATCCTTTGGATTTGAATGGAACATCCAGCAGTGGACCTCTGGTAGACAGGCCAAATCAAAACCAGGAGTTAGACTTGAAAATCTCTAAAGTTTACTTTTCCTCACAAATCTTCACAGATTTTATTTTAAGTTTTCGTAGTACGTATTATTCTCTTGGTAGATCCTAAGCAGCTTATTTAAGCATTATATATTACATAATGTTTAAATAGAACTAATTTAATTTAGTAAAATTTTAGGAGCCTATTAGTAATTCATGTTTTATGATCGTTCACAACTTAAATACAAGTGTTCTGCTAAACCTGCCATTTAATGGCTTAGACATCTATGTGAAACTCCAACAGGGCAGGATTTTATATTTTATTTTGATAAAGAAACGAATCTTATTGAAATCACTAATTTATATTTTTCTCTCATTTTGTTTCTGTCTGAGAGAAAATGAAGCAAAATCTGTGATGTATCTAGTGACTTCTTACTCCAAGGCCCACATGGGAACAAAATCGGAAGTACAGGAAATTATTCAGCTAATTAAAGACAAAACAGAATTGTCATTCAATCTTGTATTTAAATAACTTTCATTGCCAAGGAAAGTGCATTTCAATTTCTTTACTATCAAAAATCTGATCTAAGAAGTAGTGACCACTCAAGATAGAAGTTATTTCCAGCACTAGCAAAGCATCACAAATACAAGTTGTCTGATTTCCTACACCCCCAGAAGTATCATAAATGCTGAGGGAGTGCTAAAGTTGAGTTCCTTGACTTCAAAATAAAACTCAGTTAAACAAGCCAAGTCACTGCCTGCTGATTTTTTTTTTAATCATTTGGTAGTATCACACAGTAGCATAGATATTATCTTTACTGGATCCTTGAAAAGTATAGCAAACATTTATTTATGGAACTTGATGTTATAAATTTTATGACATTTTCTATAGGGAACAATTACAATATTTATAACAGTATGAGATTATAAAAGCTACAACCAGAAATGCCATTGTATATGTTCTTATCCTCCTTTAGATATAGAGATTTTTAGAGATAAAGTAACTCATTAACTTTTTTTTTACTACTTCAGTTTTTCACTTTTGTGCATTTGGACCTCGTCGCGATATGGCTGCTTGTCTTACTAGCAGTGAACTTCAACCTTGTTTAAACTAGTGATACTTCATTGATTCTTGCTTCAATTCACCAATGTCAGAGACTGCATGTCAGTTCGGTGTCTCAGAGGGTAGGTTACGAGGTGGTTTGAAGCTAATTGTCACCCTTGTACAGTTTTAGTAGATACTTTTTCAGTGTCACAAGTTCATATGATGAGTATAAAATTTGACACGGGAGCATAACAGCATTAGAAAAAAGTTTGAATTTGTCAGAACCAAAATTCCTAATGCAGTTATCTGTAGCTTTTAAAGCATTGAAGTCCATGACACCAGCTACCCTTCGATTTTGTTAGGCAACTTTGATCTTTCTCAAAGCAAAACTATTCCGAGTTAGCATGTAATTTAAATCAAAACAAAATTAAAATTATCAAGATTTTAGATAGGAATCTGAAAAGGGGTAGAATAATAAAGACACAACTATGAGAAACAAAATAAAATCATCTCCTAAAATACATTTATACCGGTAGTATAAAAATATTTTATAGATTATTGATATATATAACATCTCTTTAATCTTCCATTGAATTATTATTTTAAGTATAAATATCAGGCTATCTTCAGCATCTTCTTTCCTCTCAAATTTATACCTTTCCAGTTCTTCTTCCATTTGTCTTCTTTGTCATTGCAGTGAGTGTCCAACTTATAAATAAGTTGAGAATTTTTTTGCATCTTTTTTTTTTTTTAATTATCTTTATTGGTACATTAAATATACACATCATGATTGCACTCCATAATGGGGATTTGTACCAGTATAAGACACAACTTAGTTCTCATTTTTTCCCATAGCCCCACCCACCCTACCACCCCCCCATATATATAAAATTTGTTTCCTTACTTTTTTGTTACAATCTCAACATTGTCCCCTTTCACCTTA
>PVIR01029941.1:0-20707 GCA_004026965.1 Petromus typicus
TTTTTTTTTTTTTTTTAGTTTACTGGTTCATTTTATTTATTTATTTATTTATTGAGACAGGGTCTTACTTTGTAGTTCAGGCTGGCCCTGAGCTCAGCCTCAAACTCACATCATAGCAATCCTCCTGCCTCTGCCTCCCGAGTGCTAGGATTACAGGCGTGAGCCACCACTCCCAGCACTGTGGTATGTGGTACTGATTGCTGCTGGGGTGAGTCTCCACACACAGTATTGTTATGTGGTTACCAGGGATCGAACCCAGGTCCTTGCTCTTGCAAGACAGGCACCGGAACCACTGAGCTAAATCTCTGGCCCATACTGGTTCATTTTAAATTGACATTTTTTTCCCACATTGGTCACTAAGAATTTGTACCTGTACATGAAGTATCTTCATTCTTATTTGTATCCACTCCCTTGCCCTTTCTTGAACCCCCACCCCCATATACATAATCATTGTTTCAATTTTTTCCTTTTTACCTCCAGTGTTTTTCATTCCCTTCTTAGCCCCCTCCCAGTCTCTTTTCTCTTTGAGGACTTACTTCCTGTTTCCCACACCTATCATACATTTTGGACCTCATTTACACTTTTAGTTAAAATTTTATTTCATTTATTTTATGTGTGTCGCAGGGCCTTTATGATGCACTACACCCACAGGACCCTTTTTAGTTTTAATCTTGAGAGAGTATTTCCCTAAGTCCCTCAGCTGCCCACGCGGACTCAGACTTGCCTGCTCCTGCTTCAGCCTCCCAGAGTGCTGGGATGGCAGGAGTGTGGCGCGTCAGGCTCGCGCTGCCTGGCACTCCCGAAAGGCAAACACTGCAGTCCTCTGTCCCCTTCATCCCACTGCTTTCACTTGGACTTTCTCCCTCACTGGGATTCTCGACACCAGACCCTGAGGGTCTATAGCTGCCCCGCTGCCCCTTGTCCTCTAGGTTCCGTTTCTGCCCCCTGATCCCACGAGAGCGCTCTCACGTAGTGGTTGTGTCCACGGTGACCTGAGACTCCATCTGACTTGTCTTGGCACCATCTTTATGAACGACCATTTCTCTCTTGGTTTTCTTTGGTGCTTGGCTCTCTTTACCTTTCTTTGTCTCTTAACAGTGCAGTGGGATCTAAAAATATAGTGGACGCTTAAAGTTTAAACATTTATTACCTCAAGACATGAATTCCCCCTTCAAATGTTCTTGTCCCTGGTTCTTGTCGCACGCTGAAGTAGCTGTGGAATCTTCTTTCTTGCATATCTTTAGTTGCACTGTTGTCACTGCCTTGATGTCTTGAATTAACTGAAAATATTTACTTTTCAGGTCACTTTGACTTTGGAGAAGAGCCAGAAGTTGGAAGGTACCTGGTCAAGAATAAGGTAGGTGAACACATACTGTGCTTGTAAAAGCTGTCCCTGTCCTGGGTGGCGCCGGCACCAGCCTTCACTGTACCTCTGATCACAACTCCAACATGGCCTCAATGGCCATTGAAGCCTCAGTGGAGGCTTCAAGAATGATGGGACAGGTGTAGGGCGGGACGGTGAGGCGATTCGTGACAGTATGTCTTTCACTGTAATCAACCGAAGCACTGTATTTCCTTCTTACCCTTACTTCTCAAACAGAGAGCCCTAAATACAGTACACATTTAAAAAATGCTGGAACAAAAATATTGCGTTCATTTCCTTTTTCTTCCTGCTTATTCTCTTTGGCGCTTCTCCCCTGCTGTGCAGACAGCTTGCTCTATAGTGGGGTTGGGACAGAAGGCTGAGCCCCACCTACCTCACATGCTGGGACCTGCGCGTTTGATGACCTCTAGGAAGTGTGTCAGAGGCCTGGCCCAGGCCCAGCTCAGTGACCTGGAGCGTCCTAATGGAAGCAGACTGTGCAGAGCAGGCGCTGGAGCCGACTCGGCTGTTCCCAAGTACACATGTGCGTGGACTTGGGTACCGGCTCCTGAGACTGGACCAGTCTGGGGCTTTCCTAGGACTTCCTGAAAATACTTGGTTTTGCTGAAAAACTATTGGTAGCCAAAAATATTTTCACTAAACCCTTCAACATGTGACTCAATCGAATTCCGAAATGGAACTTTTAGGCTAACTTTGAACATTCAGGAACTCCACGTCTTTGGAAAAGTTAGGGTTTTATATTTGTTGACAAAACCGGGATGTCTGTGGCCACGTGGAGACCTGCTGGTGTGTTTTCCTCTGGAGCTTTGCCTGCCCTCCCTCCCCTGCCCTTCACCTCCCTCCTCCTCCCCCTCCTCCCCCCCTTCCCGTTTCATCTCTCTGTCTCTCAGGTGTGCACGCCTATGCGCAGTTTGTAGCGCTCTAACAGCCTGTGAATGTGGGGCTACATTTAAATTAGGGCCCCCGTTTATGCCTCCAGATGCTGCTGCCAGGGGATGGGCACTCCCCGCAGCGCTGATGACACCAGGAATGGGAACTGGGTACAGGGCGCTGTGGGTACAGATCTTCCTCACACTGTACCTGCTGTTCTGAGTGTGGGCACTGACCGAGCTCACGGCTGAAGCAGGGAGAAGGCTTTATTCTCTGGCTCGCTCAGTTATTCAGCAGTCTCCTACACATCAAGGCATTTTCTTAGTACTTGAGAAATCTAGTGAATAAATCTTTTCCCTCCCCCTGGGCTATAGCAGAGAAGATGGGCGAATGTGGAGGATCACAAGAGGAGGGCATAGAAAGTGAGCCCCACACTTTTCCCTCAAGATGACCCGGGAGAAAAGGGGGCGGGGCAGAAACTGCTGAGACTCCCAAGGTCAAACCATCCTCCCAGCCACTCGGCGGGAAGCCAGCCGGGGGGACCCCCGGAGTTGCTTAGCGGGAGTCCATGAGTACATTCATGTGCTGAAAAAAGTGAAACTATAAAAGAAGGGAAATGATGGGAAAGAAAGTGGAGGTGAGGCAGAGTCCGTATGAAGTGTCATCAGTCTCTCTGAGAACAGGGACACCAGTGTGATCCCAGGTAACCACTGGTCACAGGTGTCCTCTGCCTTGAAAATAGGCCATGGCCCTGGTGGGGTCGGACAGTGGGCGGGATCCGGGACTGTGTCCCAGGAGAAGTGGCGTGTGCCCCAGTAGCTCTGCAGTGGAGTGTCAGCTGAGGCTGCCCGAGGATACCTGGAGAAAGGAGAACGCAGGAGATGAGGAGTCGCGCCGCTGTCCCCACACTTAACGGAGCCCGTCCGGCATCCGGCATGGTCTCCCCACAGCCAGGCCAGGGTGGGCTCCGTCGGTGTACAGCGGGCGCAGTTTCCACTGTGATGCTGATGGGACCATGGAGAGTAACTGGCATCCCGAGGGTTTGGTGAAGCTCGGACAGGCTCCGAACACCCACACTGACTGCACACTGTCTGACTTGCGCTGCTGCTCCTATCAGCGAGGCATAAACCCCAGGACAGGCCGGCCTATGTCGGCCTCCTCCAGGGGTGTTTTGGGGACAGGCCCCCAGGTCCCCAGCCACTAAACAGCGAGGGAGCAAACACCTCTGCTGCAACTCTTGAGGGTGTTAAGGTGAGGTTTCTAGGGTTTGTGGGGCTTTCTTTCAACTCTGTTCCTTAGGGCTGGGGAGGGAACTTCGCTGGGCCTGAGTGGACAGCTGCCCAGGAGGAGCGTGGAATCCCCGGAGAGCCGGCGGCGGCCTGAGGCTCGGGGTGCAGGGGACGCTCCGCTCCGGCGTGTGTGCCTCGAGGCAGAGCTGTGGAGGGAAGAGTCGCCGGTGGTGAGGGCCGATGTGACTGGCCGTTGGCACAGACTTGGGCACAGAAGACCTGGCCCAGCTCTGACGCTGTCCTCTTCCGTCTGTCCCCAAAGGCAGTCTCGATTTTGCTGCAGTCACGTTTGTATTCAGACTCGCATCCCTCCGGGAGGCTCTTGCCCCTAAACTGGGTTGTTTGTGCCCGACTCACCTCTGTGCCGCTGTGGACTGCCTCTGACTGAAGCTGACGTCTGAGTATGGAATCAGCTCTTCAAAGCCACAGCTCAGAAGTGGTGAAAGAAATTCGCAGAGCGTCTGGACTAGAGCCTGGACCCCTGGCTGAGTTCCGGGCCAAGCTCAGCCTTTCCTGGTGGCTGAGCACCCACCCCTGAGCCCTGTCATGGCACCCATACCGAGCTTGGTGCAGCCACCCAGCTCCTAATGTCAGGCCTGGGCTTCGCTGGGAGCCTCGGAGATCAGGGAAGGAGAACTGCTGTTGGATGAATTCGCCAGTGAGGGGATGCAGTCCCAACCGGACATCAGGCCACGGCAGGGGCTGACAGTCTTGGCTGAAGCTGCCTAGGTAGAAGAGGGACCCTTAGCACTGCAGGGTCGCCAAGCCTGAGAACTACAGATGTGCCTCTGCCGACCACAGGGTAACGTTTTGATGAACCCTGGAAGTCTGGGATATCTAAGTCATGGATGCAGGACACCGTGACCTACTGAGCAGCTTCATGGTGACACGGGCAGGTACAAGCTGGCTGTATGCACTCCTGTTGGGGTGGGGGTGGGGGCGGCTAGGGGCCCAGCTCACTGCCACTGCCTGCAAGGGCAGAAAGGGTCCATAGTCAGAATCCAAAGTGAAGTTTTACTCTACGCCATCAAGAGTCAGGGTTGTGTGTGAGCGTGTGTGTGTGTGTGTGCATGTGTATATGTGTGCACACACTCATAGACAGAGAGCACACTGGGCTAACCTCTGAGCAGTAGACAATCATGCAGCAGGCAGTTGTGCAGTGTTTGCAGAATTCCAGTCGTTATCTTGTGTAACTAGGATACGAGAGTGAAACTCCTGCCTCGTGGGACAGGAGATGAGAATAAATGAGTACTCAAGAGTGACATTTTGGGTGTGATGCTCTGACGCCTCTTGTGCAAAGAACTAAAGCTTGCTGAGGAGTGGAGAGCACCGGGGTGGGAGGACTTGCAGTCCAAGCTGGGCTCTTCAGGGCAGGCCTCTGACAAGACCTAAGGCGAGGGAGGCCCAACCTTCCCCAGGGCTTTTCAGATGTTCATTGCTAACACAGTGAACTTAAAAACTACAACAAAATTACAGACTCTTCCCAGTGGCCCTTGCTCTGTGTGAGGCCACAGTGTTTCACAGGACCAGATGTAGAAGGCCCAGCCCAGCCGAGGCCTGCAGGAGTTTCTGAGGAGTCTGGTCTGTCAACAGAACTGAACATCTTCCAAGCCAAGCTGCAGGCACAAACGCAGAGGTAGGGGAGGGACTCCCACAATGGTCCCTTTGGGATCCCGTCATTTTCTTCTCTTCATCCAGTTTCAGCCCAGCCCAGCTCCATTCACATCGGAGGCACTATTTAAAGTGAACACAGGTGACTTCTGGTCTTCTTACTGGCGTGTGTTACTTGTTGAGACGGCTGAGTGCAAGGCCCAGGAGAGACCACCAGCTGCCCGCTGTCCTCCCTGAGGTGAGGCCACTGGTACAATTTCAGGGAAGAAGCGCCCTATCTGCCCCTGGACAGACCTCCTTGGCCATATATTCCCACCATGGTGTACTAGGAACTGAAACTTTAAGCCAAAATAAACTCTCCTGTGCACCGGCGATCACCCCAGGTGCTTTGTCCCAGCAGAGCAGAGCTAACTAATACATGAGGATTTGCCAGCTATTTTGTTGATGGTCTTCAGGGCTGGGACAGAAAAATGGGACCTAGAGGGACTGAGCCCCTTCATAGTGGGCACACTGGCATTTTCCTTACTCTGGGGCCTGCCTGGACAGCAGAAGCAAGTGAGCTTAACCCTGACAACTGCCGCGCCCCGGTCTGGCCTCCCCTGCGCGTGTGCAAGTGAGTGGCCATGCTCAGCATTCTCATCTCCAAAGTGTGAGGAGCCCGCAGCCCAGCTGTGACCAGCCAGGAGTGGGGATCGTGCCAGCTTCTGAGAAGAGATTTTAGTGGAAGGAATTTCGGTCAACCCAGAGGATTCTAAAGGCGAGAAGTTCAGATTTTAGTTACTTTATTGTAGTTCCCACCACTACAGCTGGAATGCCAAAGAAAAGCAAAATCACTAGGGATCTTAGCGGAAGGGCCCTGAAGTTACAACTCAGACCTCTCAGAACCGGACCTCACTGGCCCTGGTGCCTGAGGAATTTTGGAAAGGGACCCTAAGCTCTGAGAAGAGGCCTTCTCTGTTCATCAGGGTGGTGGGCTGGGTTAGGTCAGCTGGAAAAGCTGGGACAGCTGTGACCTGGGATCAGTGGCTGCTATCAGAACAGTCCTGCTGCCCAGGGAGAGCCCAATAGGTGAGAGTAGTTTTGCCCTCGTTCAGCCAGCGCACAGCATCTCTCTTCTGCCCCTGTCAAACCTCAAGTAGACACAGGGGCCAAATAGTCACCACCCCAGCAGCACAAAGCTGTTTGTGGAGGATGGACTTAAACTTGACAGTCTGTATTTTAATAAACAGCATACCCTCTTTGCAATCTGCTCTGAGACTGATTTATTTTATGATACTATTATAGGTAAAAATAGTAGGCAGACAGATGGGGCGGGCCCTTGGAGAAGGTTCACAGGAGGGGAGACTGTTGCCAGGGGTCAAGAGCATCACTGACCAATTAAAGCCTTATGATCGGGTCAATGGAGAATTAAGGGCCTAGATCCATCCCCTCCCAGGAATGTAGTAATTTAAAACCCTTGGGGTAAAGGGCCAAATATTCAGCCCACCTGGAAGGGTCTCCTGATGGGGGAAGAACCCTGTATGACTTAATTTCTCATTGGACACCATTTGATCGAGATTCCACCTCCTTGAATTTTATTGGAAGCCCTTACTTTGAACCCACCCCACCTCATGGTCTTTACTCCTTAAAGACCTCCTAGAAAAAGACGACCTTGGGTTATGCACCTTTCGGGGTTCCTCCTTCTGTTTCTCTTAGACAGAAACCCTTTCTCTCTCTTTCCCTCTCTTTCTATCCAATAAAACTTTTTCTACTCGAACCTCTGTCGGTTGTTCCTGAAATTTATTCCTAAATTTTGGGAACATGAGCTCACGGAGAGCCAGATTTGCTCTCCTGTGTCAATACTGCTATTGTGAATTTTTGAAGTTTTAGAATAATGGGCTGTGCTAGGTTGCTTTTCCATTGTTGGGACAAAATGCCCAACACCCATAAATTAAAGAGAAAAGGTTTACTTTCACTATTGGTAGAGGTTTCAGTCAATAGTTGGCTCCAAGACAGGGCCACAGAGTAGAGGGGCAGCACAGAGGAGAAGCAGTCCATGGCAGGGTCGGCAGGAAGCAGTGAAGAACAGCACTGAGCCTCCTGTTCTCTTTTATTCCATCCAGGCACAAGCCTATTGGTTGGTGCCATGCACCCCCAGTATAGGCCTTTCCATTATCCACATCCAGAACTATTCTGAACCAATCCCTGAACTAACTTAATTTTCACACCCTTCATCCATATTCACACCCCCTGGATCTGGCTGCTTTTGAGAAGTCCCACCTTTGGGAGGACATCTAGGAACAAGCCATTAGTAGGCTGTGTTTTTGTCCCAGGTGTGATGTTGCTTTACCTGGACATATCATATCTACGTGAGAAATGCAATGATGATGACACATAGCCAGAGTGTGTCTGGTTGCCAACTTTCAGATAATAACGGAAGACAGCAGCTACTTTAAGAATCAAGGTCTACTTTCTTCTGTTTCCATTTTAACCAACCTGTATTTTACTCTTCGATGAACTAACGTGTATTTGTCTTATTTGAGAACTCACTTTCATTGTAATACACTGTTAAGCAATAATCCTTTCCCTCCTATCCTTGCACTGGCAAAGCCTGAAACACCAGGGCACTGTACCGAGGCTTGGAACCATTCCACGATTCACACATTTTTAAACTGACCTCTGTAGAAACTTGGAGGTACAGACTGTAACTTGTCACCTGCAATTCATCTGGACACTTATAAACAAATGCTTCCTTTAGTTTTAGTTCCTTGTGTCTCGCTACTCTGCAAGTTCTTTGTTATGGTGTAAGGACAGGCTTGAATTGTGTTAGAAGTCAAATTTCATTATAATAAACTCTGCAGTGGTGTCTGAGTGTTTTTGTTATTGTGGAGTCTGTTATACCAAGAAATGTTTGCTGTTACTCGAGCATTTAATTGAGTTTAGAAATCTTTATATCACATTGAGACCCAATTATACCAATGATGTTTATTGCATAATAAATGAGTCATTTATGTATTGTAGGAGACTTAGAGTTATTCAAAACTAACTGAAGAGAAAGAGTGCTATATTTTAGAACTTTTAGCATCTATGTACCTAAACCTACCTGAACATTGTACAAAATAGATGAATCGAGACCAGAGCAGAAACACCACATAAATGAAGACTTCAGTAGCTGTTGTGAATAGTGATAATAAGAAGAGCTTCAAGGCATGTACTAGCAGCTGCAAACAAGCCTTCCTCCATGGCAAAAATAGATGCCCTATGCACTAAGTTTAAGTTAAAATGTCTGCAAAAATGTTGTCATTGACAGATTCTCTGGAAAGGCTAAAATAGTGGTTTGTTTGTTTGTTTTGTTTTTTGAGACAAGGTCTGGCTTTGTAGCTCAGGCTGACCCTGAACTCACTGTGTAGCCCAGGCGAGCCTAGAACTCACACCAGTCCTCCTGCCTCTGCTTCCGAGTGCTGGGATTATAGACGTGAGCCACCACACCTGGTACTGGCACTGTGGTATGTGGTACTGATTGCTGGTGGGAGTGAGCCACCATGCCTGACATTGTTATATGTGGTTACTTGGGATCTAACTAGGGAGCTTGTGCTCGCAAGGCAGGACCAGAACCACTGAGCTAAATCCCTGACCCCTAAAATACAGTTTTAGGAGTAGAAATAGTGTGCAAATGACTAGAGATATTCCAGTGGAAACACAAGGGCCCCACCACAGATACAGGCCCGTGGGACACTGAGTTCTAGTCGCTGCCCCTGGAAATGCTGCTGCTTCAGTCTCTGGAGCCCCCAAAAGAATCTGCCTTTACTCTGAGCTCCAGACACACTTCTGTCTGATACCACCTTACAGGGCTGTGCCTGTTTGCCTGGGCCTAGAACAAATCCCAGCCAGGCCAAAGGGGCTGGAAAAGCCTGTTCTTCCCTTTGAGAAAGGCTGAAGAGCAAGTCTGGAAGGTACTGATTCAAAGGTGAGGGGCCCTTGATCCCAGAAAAATGTTTAAATGTGCCCACCTGTTGAGGGAGTGGGAAACATCTATGCCATTTCTCAAATTCTGGTGCTTCACATCCAGCCTCTTGGAAATCTGGTCCTGCCCTCAGTTCTCACACTTCCGGTCTCTGCAGAGGAAGTGCCACATGCATTTTCTCGGGCCCCTCAGGGGATCATGATGCACACGCACGTGGATCTACTGAGCAGAGTGAGGTGTTACCTGAAAAGCACTCAGAAAATGGCTGCTGTACGATCAGGGCAGTGCAAGTGCTGGTGGAAGGAAAGGCACAAATGTGGCTGAGATCACCCAGGACATGTGTGTGAAACCCAGAATTATTTTAGATGTGCAGTCAAACCACCTACAGTCCACACACTGAGGTGGGGTGTAAACCAGTAATGATGCAAATGACAGCATTTTAAAAACGTAAGATCAGTTGTGTTACCTAAAAGTCTATAGTTCAGTAAGACTACTTTCAGTAATATTTATTTAATTTAAATGAGCAGTTTATTCTCACCCTGTGAATCATTGATTCCCCTCATTGCCAAGTGGGGATGGAGACAGTCTAGACACTGGTTCTCCTCCAAATCCCCTTCTCCCTTAGTAATCTTAGCAGGTTATCTCGGTGCTTCTCACAGAGGTACTGCCCTCCAAGTAAACATTTTTAACAGTAAATAAAGCTGTCAGACAACAATATTAATGTCTGTTCTTCCTGCTATTCCGGTAAAATGTTGGAAATAGCAGAACCGAGAGTCAGAAATTAAGACACTGTGGCTCAAATATGATAAAAATCTCCAGAGGCACTGACACGTGATAGGCGTGAGGGGCCAGGAGCCAGTGCTGCTGGGCAGTGCGCAGCGTGAGGAGGCTACTGGAGGACAGGTGATCCTTCTGGTCATCGAGTTTGTCTTTTACCATTGTCTCCAGGACAGGGGCAAATGGAAACATAACTCTTTCCTTTTATGTCTCAGAATAATCTCAACTTATTGGATTCATTATCTACTGCTACAGAGAGTATGCAGGACTTTGAGACTTAAAAACAACAGACACTTTAGTATCTTGTGGCATCTGTGGTCCTGATTCTAAAAATAGGCTTGTAGAGTTGATTCCGGTTCAGGGTCTTACAGGAGGCCACAGTGAAACCACTGGCCAGTCTCATCTGCCGGTTTAATGGACGAAGATCTTCTCCTGAGGCCAAGCCCGTGGCTGGTCACAGAGGTGCCAATTCCCTGGTGGCTGTTAGCCCAGAGCTTCAGTTCCTCACCAGAAATGGGAGTCTAACATCACGGCGGTTTGCTTCCCATAGGCTCAAAAGAGAGAGCAAGAGAAATGCTTTGGGAAGGCCGCTTGAGATGCACCTTCTAACCTGGGCTGTGGCCACTCTCGTATTCTGTTCATCTCACTCGGTACCTGGCACAGTGTGGAGTGGAACTGCGCATGGTATACATCCAGGAGCAGAGGACACGGTGTCTCCGAGATCACCTGCCATAGTCATCCTTGCAGGCAAAATCCTTTCAGCTATTCCCTTGGTGTTTATTGTTGTCTTATTTCATCTGTATCCAAGCTTTGATGGTGAGAAAGGAATCCAAGACATAGCAGAGATTCTACAGCCCCCGTTCTAGCTGTGCCAAAGACTAGGCTCAGCAGAGCTGGTGCGGCATGGACTGCAGAAGCCCACAGCTATGCAGCTTCTGCCCACGGAAGGTTCACTCTCACGGTGCAGGGGTCATTGAAAGACAGGGAAACCTGTGGCCAATATAAAGCAGGCAGATGGTGTTTGCATTGGGTATTGTTTCATTTTAGCCGATGTTTAATTGGCACACTGCACTGCACGAATTCAGGCTGAATGGAAACCTAGGGACCTGTGTGAAGGGCTCAAACATCGAAGGACGCCAGCAGCTCCGTGCCTGACAGCCCCAGAGTTAGCTGAAGCTGGTGATATTCTGGCCGAGCACAAGAGGGCCGAGGATGAAGCCCAGCTGCTTCCTGCGCTTAGTGGCCAGGAGGGACCATTTGCGGGGAAGAGAGCACAAAGTGGCTTTGAAATTGCGAACAGTTTGTGTGGAGTCTATTTCAATAAAAAGATGTAGGCTTGAGTTTCTTCTTTTCCTTTGAAAACCGTACATAAGTTTGCACTCTTCTTGTCTGTGTGGTCACATTTATTTTTTCCTGCGATTCCTGTTTTCCTCGTTCTTGGTGTTTGTACTACTGTTTACCTAGAAATCCACTTTATTTAAAACTGTGTGGTTTGCTCCCAGTGGGTGATGGTAGGTCCTTGGGCAGCACTCTGGAGAACTGGTATCAACTTCATTTTGCCTTGCAGTGAAAATCACTGAATCTTGAAAAGTAGGAAGAGTAAAAATCACGATGAATTTCTTTTTTCACCCCACTAAATTTCTACTTTTCAAATGGTAAAATTTCAAAACTTTTTCCTCACTTTATTATTCCCAGGTGTGCAGTTGTGTTGGTCATTTCCTCCCCATATTGCAGACGTGGCTTTGAAATGGGCAGCCACGCTCAACTTGGGGTGCCGAAGTGCACACCCCTGGGAAGCACGTGCATCTGAGGCTCTTCCCTGGGGTAGCAACAGCAAAGCCTCTGGGGTCCTGGTGGAAATGTAGAACTCCAGTTCTACGCCAGGCCCCCTGGTGGAAATCTGCATTTGGGGAAGACTCCTGAGTGGTTTGGACACCAGGTTGAGAAGCTCTGTTTTAGAGCTGGCTTCGAGAAGTGACTGTCCCCTGAGCTCTGAATGGGGTGTGTGCACCCGGCACCGACGGCCAACCGCTGGAGAGGGTGAGGAGATCTCTTT
The DNA here is from genome assembly GCA_004026965.1 of Petromus typicus. Taxonomy (NCBI): domain Eukaryota; kingdom Metazoa; phylum Chordata; class Mammalia; order Rodentia; family Petromuridae; genus Petromus; species Petromus typicus. Next base: position 11,931 of record PVIR01029941.1, read on the forward strand.
TCTCTGTCTCTTTCTCTCACTCCCTCTCTCACCTGCACTACCTTTATCTTTTTATTTTCCTATGGAAATATTGAAACAATTGAGGCTTGTTTTTGTTTTCCCAATCACTCGGGGCTGAGCCCTTTCATCTTTGTTTCAGCCCGTTTCCTTCAAAGCTAAATATTAAACAGATTTGTCTCCTGACAGCTGACCCCAAATGGGGACGCGTAGTTGCCCTCACCCTGCGGGTACAGAACCCGCCGACAAAGGTGGAGGAGAGACAGGACGGAGCCAGTTCTGTCCCCTGGGGAAGCCCAAAAGTTGTGTCTAAGCTTTTGCACAGTACAACAGCCAATGGCCACGCGGCCCAGGGCTCTGGAAGGCATTCTTGCAGAAATGCCCTTTTTGCCAGAGGGTGAAAGGGTTGCTAATTGATTTTGTCTGCCTTTCAGATGGACTTAGAGAGACACAGAGTTTGAATTCTAGCAGGAGGTAACATTTTTAGATAGTGGAGCAAACTTTTTCCGAGTCTCACGTGAGCTAGCTTTGCATGTTAGTATCTATCTACCTTTCTACATCATCATGTCAATTTGTTAGGTAAATAGGGCCAGTAAATCTAATTAGGTTGGTTTAGAATATTAAAAAGCATATTTGCATTAAAGACTTCTATTTGTTCACAGCAAGCAAATCAGAGAAAGCTAACTCTTCCCAAAGACTTTGACATGCTGGTGGCCAACTGGCACTAAGAAATGAATGATGATCACAAACTTCATATTTCTGACCAAAAAAGAAGCCAACCCAGCCCCATTTTTCTGCTTCTAGTATTCGTGCTTACATCTGTGAGCTGTAAGTCAGTGCATAAAAGGGTAGAAAAGAAGAGATAGATTAAAAAGAGAATTGACAAATGCAACATTAGCAGGCTTATTTGACAGTGATGTGACAGAGGCTGAAATGCCAGCTTCTGAAGAGGTGATTATGTTAAGACACAGAAAAGTCAACCAGTCTTCTAATCATCGTGAGTGATCAAAGTTTTTCAGAGAAAGAAAATCGTAAGAGTCAGAACGACTACCCATAATCTCAAATCACAAAACCTACAGTCAGAATCAAAAGCTAGTAGAGGGATGTGTTTCCTTGATTAAAAGAAAAACTGCAGAGAACATAAGAATTTGTGTCCACAACGTCTTTGTAAGTCCTGTAACTTCACTGTCATCCTTTCGTTCTCATTGTTCTACATGTGAATGCTGTCCTTTTGATTTTTTTGTATTAAATGAAAAATACGATCTTTTGTCCTCACTCAGTGTGAGTTTTTGGAAGTAAATAGTGAGGAAATGATATTATCTCTTCTTCAGCATTGCTTTAACAAAGTACGGGCTTAGGGATTCTTAATACGTGTGTGTCAAAACACAAAAGCACAGCACATTTAGTTGGAGATCAGATTGGCTTCTGTTTGTGACGAAGGCGTGGCAACGTCTCCATTCTTCCGAGTGGAGTGACTTCCTGCTGGGCAATAGACAGACAGTGTGTTTATATGCTGGGTACAAGGAAGAGAATAATGGAAGGAAAATCACATTATTTCAAAACATTTTCAAGGGCTAAACCAGAGGGGAATTCCTTATTACTCTGACACGATGGTGCCGTGGCCCCCTGTTTTCAGGAAAACCTGTTGTATTGTGGAAATTTCATTTTGATGATATAGGCACTGGAGAGATTGGTGCCATTTGGTCTGATCTGGAGTGTTGGGCCCTAGAACAGGAATTCAGTCTAAAAGAATGGATTCCTGAGATTCTTTTTGATATTTGTAACACAAAGAAAAAATGAAGGTTGTGTTGGGTTTTGCTTTTTAATTAAATTATGCCGCATGATTTTGGGCACTCAAAAGCCTCACTACACAGTTAAGAGGATAAAGGCTCTAAAGGGGTAGGAGAGACTGATAGAGTTGTGTATCTCATTGCTGCAGCAAATCTGCTGACAGTCAATAAACTCACTGGGTAAGTAGTAAAGTTACAACTCCAGGGGGAGAATCTTAAAGCTGGGAAACATACTGTTCTTTGGCAGAAAGAGAAAAATATGGATCCTGTTCAGAACTCTGATACAGATATTCCTCACTTAATGCCCTACCTGTTAATGACTGTTGGGACTTATGACCCGATGTTGGACTTTCACTCCAGGAATGTGAGGGCAGTGTGCTTCATGGTGGCTTCTTTTGCAGTTCTGTACTGTAGTGTTTGCTGATTGTGTGGTACAGTACAGTACTACAGTACAGTACTGTAGTTTTATGCTCTATTATGCATTAGTGAGCTGTGTGTAAAGTTATGCAAATAAGGACAAAGTCATTGAGCTGGAGTCTCCTTTGAGACTTCTTTGTTCTGAGTATTGTACATATATGAGCTGTACAATCCCTCACTTAGTCACTCAGTTGCAGGAATCGAGCTCAGTGGTTAGATGAGGAATGTCTATACTGGGTACCTGTCTTGCTTTAGTACTTCCTCTTCACATTAGATTTCTGCAATTTACATACTATGATAATGGCTTCTAAATCTTTCTGGAATAAGGCAGATTATAAATTAATTATTTTGATATTTATCTGCTCAAGGCTAATTTTATACACATATTTTTTAAGCCCAAAGCTATTCTTGATTTAGTAATCATTAGCTTTACATCTGCTGTTGAAAAGCGAGGGCTCCTCCTAGTGATACTGCTAAATCATGCACATACCAGGTGCATTTATTTCCTTGTTGCACAAGTTCAATATCCTTAAGAAACACTTACTGTGAAACTATTAACTTCAGAGACCAAGGATGAACAAATGAGTTTTAGGGAAGCTGCAGTAACTACCCCAGGCCACTAGGGGCATTGACTAAATTTTCTCTTGAAAACGAGGAAAGTCCCCTCCCTCTGGTCCAGCTGAAGGTTATTATATTCAAACCACACTGGGTGCATTCAGAGTAGTATGATTGTAGATGGGTTCATGGTATTCAGTGAATCATTATTTCCCTGTTTTTATGATTTTTCATATCCTTCTGAAAAGGGGACTTACTATTTAACATTCACATTGGAACTGGTAATAATAGAATCATGGTGCCTGCCCAGAGGTGCTCTGATTTATTTATAATTCTCAGCAAAAGGAGGGAAGAGTGAAAATAAGAAATCTGACATCCTTTGACCCATCCTTTTCAGAGGTTATTTTCTTACTTTCTACCTTAAAAATGAAACGTAGCTAAAATCCCCGCTGCTTACTGCCCCTGAACCCTCCACCCAATGTCCAATTCACTCTTTCAGATGACAACAGCGGCCGAGCCCAGGGCGGGGCGGGGCGGGCCAACTGTTTTTCTTCTCTCTTACTCAGTGAGTGTTGCCATTCCTGCCCACGTATGGACACGCTGCCTCTCTTTGAAGTAATGGGGTGGAGCGTAGAAGACGCCATCTTTCTCAGCCCAGGAGGAGCCCCTGGTGGCACAGAGGAAGCACGCAGGTCCTGGAGTCCTCGGGGCTGCACAGAGCAGGACAACAGGGCCAGGGAGACAGCCACAGGAGCCCTCTCTTCTGCTGAGGCTGTCACCTTGTGAATTGTCACCTTTTGAAATGGCTTTGAAGAAAAGTTCCATCAGTCGGCAGGCCTAGCGGTTCTAATTGGATTTAAGTAATGTGGAATGGAATATAAAAGTGACACACCTTAATAATTAGCTTTGTCATCTCTAGGTTTTATTCCGAGTTCTAGTTGAGCCCTGGCTCGAAGCTCTGCTCCTACTTTGATGCTTCATGCTGTAGGGCCAGTGGTGTGCGAGGCGGCTGCTTCCTCTGCGGATGGGTGGGCTCCCAGAATTTGCTCTTGGTCCTTTGGAGGGGTGCCTTTGCCCCATAGGGCGATGGCTGAAGAAAGGACTTCAGGCTCGGCAGGGCCCAGTGAGGGGATTATCAGAGCAAGGGCTGAGTTTTCCAGGTTGGACTCTTTCCAAGATAAGCTGGTTTATCTGTCCAACAAGTCTTTGGAAGATAAGCTCACTTATCCTGGAATGTGAAGAGGGGGAGCAAGGCGGGTGCAGATATGGACAGAAGGTAGGAGTCTGTCTATAAATCACAAAACTTCTTTGCCGAGAGGGCAAAGTAGCAAAGCGCTCACAAGGGTTGGGCCCACGTCAGGGGAGCGGGAGCTGGGACAGAGCTTCTGTGGGCACTCCAGATAGGCCTGTGTGTGCCGCTGCCCCTGAATCGTGGGCAGAGAGCTGAGCCAGGGTGGGGAAGAGGAGCTGAAGATGAGACATTTTTGGAGTGGTGCAAATGAGTGGCTCAGTTTGATCCTCCCTGGGTCTGTGCTCCCTCCCGGCACAGGACGGGGTGGCCAGAATGGCTGGGATCTCTGCCAGCGCCTCTGATGGCAAAAGAGAAGGAGCCAGGTTAGAGGCAGCACCCGGCTGGGGCCGGGGTGGGTTTGTTCATCCCTGTCGAACAGGTCTGCATTTCCTGACACTCTCAAATGCTCAGGGTAACAGAACGAAGTAGAGCTGAGCAACCTTGAGGGAGGCTCCGAGGGGACTGGTTCCGGGCCAGCTCTGACCTCTACTTCTTCCCTCCAGACAGCCCAGAGCACAGAGGTCACATTCTGCAAGGTCATTTTAAGCTCGCCATAAACTGCCCGCGGCCAGCGCATCCGTCTGTCTGTCTCCAGAGACAGTCTCCAGCATGTTTACGAAATAAGCCCTGAGACTCTAGTTTCACAATCCACAGTGTACCTAAAAATAGAAGAAAATTTGTTCCGAGATAATTTTGTCTTAAAACAGCAAGATCAACAAAAGATAGCTTCAGGGAACTGGTGGTCCTGCCCCAAAGACTAATTAATGAGACTCTTAGTCGCCTCTCAGGGCGCACCAGGGCCTGGGCTCTAGCAGTGCCCTCTTCCCATCACCCCACGCTGACCCTCAGGAGGGACAGGGTGTTTGTGGTAAATCATTGACCTGAAACTTTTGTGGCCTGTGCCAGGTTTAGGTTGTGGCACTATTTAATGAACTATCTCTAGGCAAGGCAAGGCCCAGGGTCCATCCAACTGGCTTTTTCCTGAAACTGGGTTATTCATGAAATGGAGTGTGCAGGTTGCCAAAAATCCTTTCCTCTCAATTTTTTGATTCCCTAGATAATTCTCTGGAAATGAGATCTGGATGTTCCTGGTTCACACATATTTCAACCCATCCCATTGTTGGTTTCTAAAGACATTTAAATGATAGCTATCTAGGGGAGCCTTTTGTCTCCATCCAGACTCCTGTAAATCTGGTTCCCGAAGGACCTCCACGTGAAGTTGAACTAGTTCTGTCCTGTGTTTGCAAACTTCCTCCTCGTAGGCCTTGTTAGATTTGCTAAGAAGGAAGAGAAAGAGTACTGGTCTACTCATCTGGGGCCCCAGGCCACACTGCCAGCCACTCAGCGGACAGATCCAGCTCCCATAGGCAAGCAAGGAGGTGGCAGGTCAGTTTAACAAAGGGACTGGGATAGGATAAAGCAAAAGTAAAAGTAAATAGCAGTTCCTGAGTCCTTGTGGCAAGCCTTTCTGTTCCAGCTGATAGACCAGAGGGCTGGCTGATTTGTCAACAGATACCAGATTCCCAAACGCAACTCAAACACAGCACTGAGTTTTAAAGTCATAGTGATTTGGAGTTGAGTGCAGGCTCTGCTCATTCCCAGCGAGGCGTGTGACCTGAGTGAATTACTGGAATTCTCTGAATCCATTGCCTTCTTTCCAAGTGGAGGTAATAATATCTAACTTGTAACTTCTAGCTAATGTTTACTGAATGCTTACTGTCTTCTGGATATTATCCTGAGAACTTTTCCTGGCTTATTGCATTTTATCCTTGCATTTCCCTGTTCTGTAAGTCTGAGAACTGAAACCTTCAGCACATATACAACATGTAGAGTACAAATCTAGGGCACTGACAGAGCCCTTTCCAGCTCTTTCACTGAGTGTGTGACAAGAGATGACAGATACACAGGCCAGGCTCATGGTAGAGGAAAGACAGCCATGTTTTTTTTTGAGACAGGGTCTCACTTTGTAGTTCAGGCTGGCCCTGAGCTCACCCTCAAACTCACATCACAGCAATCCTCCTGTCTCTGCCTCCCAAGTGCTGGGATAATAGGCGTGAGCCACCACGCCCAGCACTGTGGTGTGTGGTACTGATTGCTGCTGGGCGTGAGTCTCCACACTCAGTACTGTATGTGGTTAACTGGGGATCGAACCCAGGCCCTTGTGCTTGCAAGACAGGCGCCAGAACCACTGAGCCAAATCCCTGGCCCAAGACAGCCACGTTTAATGAGAGCAGACCTACCAGATACCACCCCTGGACACCCTTCACTCCCTGAGACTGTCGCTTCACTTGGGCTTGAAGGCCTTGTGGATCTCAGAGTCTGAGCAGAGGGTCACAGGGACCTGTACCCCTCTGACTAGAGACCTCCGTATCAATTCTTCATTTGTGCCCATGGCACGGTTTCCAAAAGGCTGATAGTAACTAGGTCTTTGCCCCACAGGGGTCTGCACACGAAACTCACACGTTCTGTATCTGGTCTTACTTATTCGATCCCCCTCCTTAGTTCTGATGTAGAAGAAATGTAATTTTTGTGTGCATATTGCGTTCTCTTAAGTCTCTGGCTTTAAAAAAAAAGAATCATGTTTGCAGGACTGAGAAGAGCTGTTGAGAGAAGAGGGACACTGAGGTTGTGGTAGATACAAATAGGAGGTGGAGAGGAGCTGATGGAAGCAGGAAGGCGTCTCTCTCCTTTTTGCAGTGGACTCACAGAGGGAGCAGACCCTGTAACTGCATTCGTGGCACAGACAATGAAGGCCCTGGGCCTTTCCACGCTATGAGTTTCCTCTATATGGTAAGGTCTTGTTCTTTTAGGAGGAAGAGACACACGCCTCAGAGGAAATATGAAATGATCTAGATGTCCTTCCCTACTCCCCAAGAGCCTGATGAGACATACATTGGGTCTCAGATTCTTACTAACATTTGTGCTTGACCCCAGTCAAAATAATGATGACAGTGACTTCTACAGAACACTTCTTTTGTGTCAGGGATTGAGTCGACACATGGGGTAAATAACATTTAATCATCTCAATAGTTCTGAGAAAACTGAGCTTCCTATTTTAAGCGACTGTTCCAAGGCCTACACAGGTAATGCGTGGACTAGAACTGTATTTCTCCTTTGTTTGCTGCTGGATGGAGCCCAGGACTTTGTGAATCTAAACTCAGGCCCTCTCACTGAGCTACAATCCACCTCAAACCCTCTGTGTGTCTTTTCTCAAAGTCTGCGTTAGTCTGTATTCCTGGCACTGACATGCAAAGAAAAAGGGCACAGGTGCTGATGTGAGCAGAAGCCAGCATCTGTCCAGCACTTGTCCAGTGAAGGACATCATCGTGGCCACGTTTACACATCAGCAAGTGAAGGACTGGGGCTGGAGCTGAGCGGCTCTGCCCTCACTGCTCACTCATGTTTCCCCAGGTGGACTTGTTGTCTACTTGTTTAATGTGGATTTTAAAAACAATATAGATATTAAAATTAAATTTAAGAACTACTAAATCCTAAAAGTAACTAAAGTAATATTGGGAATTAATCTTGAAACATTGCTACTCCTCTAGCTGTATATTCTGGAATGAGGAATGATCCTGAAAGGTTATAGTTTAAAAATGACAGAGCATTGTCTGACATTTGTAGTCATGATTCTGTAGGTCAGAAAGTGAAATAGAATGCTGTACCTGGGTCCTTCCTGCCTTGCAGACCTGGGGTACCAAGGCAGGTCCTGTGAATCGCTGGGGGTATACGGAGAGCTGAGAGCTGGAGGTGTCTCTCCTCTCTCTCCCTTCTCTCATTGCATACCTTAGATGTCAGCTCAGGGATCCAAGACCCAGCGTGCACAGCAGCTAGTGGGCTGCCCCATTTCTGAGGAAAGGATCTTACTTCATAGGGGGAGGAATACTGAAGGGTTGGGAACCATTTCTACTTCATTACTGTTAAATTTCAAGATATTAATGTTCCCTGAGTCACTGACGTCAGTGTGATGAGTTACAAGGCTAGTGGCTTTCCCCTCAGGCTTTATGTAAACTTGCCACTAAATATTGATATTAGTGAGTCATCACTGGGCCTTTCCGTGTCTGTATGCAAAGATCTTAGAATGTCCCTTAAGGAGAGAATAAACTGTTGTTTCATGATACCCACCTACCGTCCAGAGACTGTACACTTCAGTCCTGTGGTTCCCATCATGGATTGTGGTCTTTTCAGAGATGTGGGAGCTGAGACTTATGGCCATAATGGTTTCTAAGTAGTGATATTAGTTCTTCCCCATCTTTCTGACATTCAGGATGAATCTTCTCTTAGAATTTAAGTACTAATGAGTCTAGCCTTCATGTGAAAAGAAAAACTCACCTTAGCAGACTCTGGAAGACTTCCATCGCTTCTACTACTCATAGTTCTAATTCCTGTTTTACCTAATGCTCGGTCAGTCAGATCTGACCTCTCCTGGTTGGTCACTTGTTTCTTCTTTACCTTACTCTACCCTGCCCCATGGAAACCTCACTCCTCTTTTCATTTGTTCCACAGTCTCCCTTTCAATACAAGACCGTGTTGAAGCTATCTGAGCTGTCTTGAAGGTTTGAGGCTAGTGAGATCACATTTCATCTCACAGAGAAATGCCTTTTATTTAGTGCAACAGAGTGTCACTTAGAAAAGTGCTAAACCATGTTTGTGCCTGGAAGTCTATCACTGGCTTCTGTCCTCACTGTGAGCCCCAGGCCCCTGGCAGTGCCACGCAGCCTTTCTGT
>PVIR01029942.1:0-20711 GCA_004026965.1 Petromus typicus
TTTTTTGAGACAGGGTCTCGCTTTGTGGTTCAGGCTGGCCCTGAGCTCAGCCTCCAACTCACATCACAATCCTCCTGCCTCTGCCTCCCGAGTGCTGGGATTACAGGCGTGAGCCACCACGCCCGGCACTGTGGCATGTGGTACTGGTTGCTGCTGGGTGTGGGTCTCCACACCCAGTATTGTTATGTGGTTACCGGGGCATCGAACCCGGGCCCTTGCGCTTGCAAGACAGGCGCCGGAACCACTGAGCTGACTCCCCAGCCCCTGTTGTATAATGTTTTTAATGTTAATTCATGTGGTTAGATAGTGTAGAATTTTCATCTTTTTGAGGTTAAGCAATGTACATGCATATATGCATATCATATGTTCTTGGGGGTTTTTTGCGTGTGTGGTACTGGGGATTGAATTCATGGCCTTATGTTTGTGAGGAAAGTGTAGGGCCACTGAGCTAAATCCCCAGCCACGTATCACATGTTCTTTATCCATTCATCTACCACTCCAAAATTAGGTCATTTTCACACCTAAGCTGCTGTGAATGATGCCTGCTGGGAAGCGCGTCCTCCAACTCCTTCCTCTTGGCTTCCTTCACTGGGCAGAAGCATCTTGCGATGCTCATTTCTTCTCGCCTGTGCAGCCTGCGCTTCTCATGTCATATCCATGAAATCATTTCCAATACCGACATCACGAGGCTTTCGCCCTATATTTTCTTCTGGTAATTTTATAGTTTTAGAAGTGATACTTCCTTGTTTTGAGTTGATTTTATGAAAACAGTAATATGAGGTAAAAGTACAATTTCATTCTTTGTACATAAGTACTCTATTTCCCCAGCACCATTTGTTGAAAAGATTATCCTTTCCCTATTATGTATTCTTGGCCTTCTTTATAAAGATATGTTAAGCCTATATTTCTGGATTTATCTCTAAGGTCCTTTTTCTCTTCCACTGGTCTATATGTATGTCTTTAAATAAGTAGAGTTTTTAAATCTTTCAACCTGTGCTTCAGAAAGATGTTGTGAGTGAGGATTTATGCAGTGAGGTCCTCAAAACCCAGCAAGGTGGAGCTCCTAATAGCAATGGAATAAATGCTACTTTTGTTCTTTATTTTCACAAGATCTGGAAACAACTGAAAAATATCCACTGGAAATCAAAGGACCCAGCTTTAGGTTTCTACGGACTCTCCTGTGTATGGTATTTTGTGCCCCTGTTTTTGTCTGTGCCTTAATTACCCCAACTTCTTCCTTTCCCTATTTCATATGTCTATGTTATATTTCCACCTTAATCTTGTATCTCGGAAGAGTCCTTTCCCGCAGTGCTGGCCCACCCTCGTCTCTTGTTATACTCTATCATACTTCTCTTTTCCTTAAACCATGGTATCATTGAAGTTACTGTATTTATTAACTTCTTTGCCCATTTATGCTCCAACCACCAGAAAGTACATATCTAAGAGTTTTCTTTCAGTTGTTCACACCAAGATCCCAAGCATTCACAAGTTTTCCAGGCTCATGTTTGGGTGCTCAACAAACAGTGCTGAATGCAAAAGAGTATAGGGTTTCTGTACGGATACGCGTCAGATCTTTTCTTCACAGGCAGGGAACTAGTAAGAAAGTTATCCATTGCTCATCTGGAGCGTTGAGGAAATGTATCCCCATCTTCTCTGCTCACCCCCAACCCCCAAGAAGAAGAGGAAAAGTAAACTACATCCACGGTAGTTCACAGAGATGCCTCAGCCAGGCCTGCATTCCTCGCATTCTTCGTTGACGGACAGTCCCAGCTGGGACAGCTGACGACCACATTAACAACTCAGTAGCAAAGCCCAGACCTCTCAGAATCCCTCCCTCTAGATTCTTTCTCAGAGTTGATGCCAACCTTGCTTCCTTGAGCCTATGTGGCTATAAGACTCTGTGGCCCAGACAAACTTAAAAAGATGCAACAGTGAGATGTGAGAAGCAACAGGAGAATGCTGAATATTTTTGTACTTGCAACAATTTGAACACTCATTTTCATAGTCTTGTTGCTTTAAATATATGAAGTTGGGCTAAAATGTATCTTTTTAAAATTTTTCCTAGTATTTGGTAAATATAAATATATTTAATCTGTTTATTAGGATATATCCACTTTTTTTTCCTCTTAATTCCAACTCTTATTGGTAGTTTTCACTGTCGGAGGGTCCAATTTCCCAATTGTCTTGGATTTCATATGAAGGGATTGTAATTTAGCTCAGTTTGCTATATTTTTGTAATGTCCTTGCCCTTGTGGTTATAGGTGAGTGTGGGGAATCTTACCCTTATCCAAGAAAGAATTATGATAATAGGGCCAGGGGTTTAGCTCAGTAGTCCTGGTGCCTTCCTTGCAAGCACAAGGGCTTGGTTCAATCACCAGTAGCCACATACAGTGCTGGGCATGGAGGGTCACTCACACCGCTCGGGAGGCAGAGGCAGGAGGATTGCTAAATTCGAGGCTCAATTCAGGACCAGCCTGAACTACAAAGAAAAAAATAGAATTATGATAATAGATAGAGTTATGATAATAAATAGTTATGACAATAAATAGAGTTATGATAATAGGTCTAAACTGGTTCACAGATAAGTCCCTTCACCTCTCTAAAAAACTGTTTTTGTTTTGTTTTGTTTTGTTTTAGACAGGGTCTCGCTCTGTAGTTCAGGCTGGTCCTGAACTCAGCCATGAACCCAGCAGTCCTCTGCCTCTGCCTCCCAAGGGCTGGGGTGACAGGCGTGAGCCACCATACCCCGCACTGTGGTGTGTGGTGCTGATATTTGATGGGCATGAGTCACCACAACTGGCACTGTGGTGTGTGGTTACAGGGATCGCACTAGGGACCTTGCGCTTGTGAGACAGATGCCAGAACCACCAAGCGAAATACCTGGCCCTCTAAAAAGATTATTTACCAACTTGTTCAAGTTCCTTTTTATAGAGAAAATGTAATGTGAACACATGAATATCTTTAAGACCTATAAGATCTAAAAAGATAGTGTGTTGGGGCTGGGGATTTAGCTCAGTGGTACTGCCACCTACCTCGCAAGCACAAGGTTTTGAGTTTGATCCTTAGTACCACAAAAAAAGTGTCAGTGTGCCTGTAATTATTGCAATTTTAATATATAAATACAATAGGGAAATGAGCAACCTTCCCAATTTTATACTGTATTTTTTTTTTCCTAGGTTTTTTGAGACAGGGTCTCACTTTGTAGTTCAGGCTGGCCCTGAGCTCAGCCTCCAACTCAGATCACAGCAATCCTCCTGCCTCTGCCTCCCGAGTGCTGGGATGACAGGTGTGAGCCACCACGCCCGGCACTGTGGTATGTGGTACTGATTGCTGCTGGGCGTGAGTCTCCACGCCCAGTATTGTATGTGGTTACCGGGGATCAAACTCGGGTCCTTGCGCTTGCAAGACAGGCGCCGGAACCACTGAGCTATATCCCTGGCCCCTATACTGTATTTTTTTTAAATAAAGTGCTAAGTAGTTAATAGAAGTAGAAGTTTTTAAATTTGAATTTTTTTTCCTGGCACTTCAAGGAGATTATAGTCAATTTTCTTTTTTACTCAAATATTTCTACATGATTGCTGACTTTACTAATTTGATATGCATTTATTTAGCAATTTTATTGTATACTTATAATACCTCTGCAGGAGTACTTTCAAATCACAGGATATCTCTGGAAAACATTTCTGAAAGGGTGCAAAAGTTTAATCTTCCAAAACTTAAAGAATTTTCTTTGTTCACTGGTTGTGTGTCCAGATGTTTCTTTTTTAACTTTACAAGTTACCCACATTCTTTACTTCAACCATAACATGGATGATGGTTGAAGACAGCTGTCTTTTGCCCTTGTAGAGGAGGGGAAAAAAAGCAGATTCTGTTTTAAAAAGTCTTATATCTTTTCATGTAAATCCAGATAATTCGTGTGCCACGTTATCATACTCTATTCTATAAATTTATATAATTTAAAACTCTTCAATGGGTAACTTTTTAATGTTTAAAAACATTTTCATTAGTACATATTAGTAACTGAGAACACAGAGATTCATTTTGGGAAAGTGGTACACACATATAATATATCTTGACTATTTTCTATCTCATTTCCTCGTTTTTCTCCTCCGCCTCTGCCTGGTAACCCCTTTCCCTTCCTCCCAAAGTTTACCTCCTTGCTGTCTCCTTTCTTAACAGATTACTTGTTTTGCTTTTTATTTCTCCTTTTGCAGTAGTGGGGATGGAACCCAGGGCCTTCATACTAAACTACATCCTCGATCTCTTTTTAAATTTGGTTTTATTTTGCTTTCTGAGACTGAGTTTTCCAACTTGTGATCCTCCTGCCTCAGCCTCCTAGACTGCTGGAATTGTAGGCCGGCACCACCACGCTGTCCTTTTAACACATAATGTTTCAAGTGTACATAGCTAAGGAAAGGTGAGCAGCTCTGGAATTTTGTTGTCGAAACTGAAGAAGCAAGGGATTTATAGTTTCAAAATTAATACTTCAATCTGAAGTTTCATTTTTCTTCTTGCCTCACCCGGAGAAGGAGCTACAAAAACAGAGGATTAGCTCAGTGGTTCTGATGCCTGCCTTGCAAGTGCAAAGGCCTGGGCTCAATAGCCGGTAACCACATACAACAATGCAGAGTATGGAGACTCACACGCACCAGCAATCAGTACCACACACCACAGTGCCAGGCCTGATGGTCATGCCTGTCATCTCAGCACTTGGGTGGCAGAGACAGGAGGATTGCTGTGAGTTCGAGGCTGAGCTCAGGGCCAGTCTGAACTACAAAGGGAGACCCTGCCTAAAACAAACCCAACAAAAGACGTGGTTAGCCGCAGGGACAGCTAAGGCTCAGTTCCAGAGTGGGTGCGGAAGTGAAAATCCTGAGGATCAGGAGAACAAAGAAAAATCAAATGATAAATTTGATGAAATCACTTCCGTAATGAATAACGGGTTAACCTCGAGTCCCACCTTCCCACATGTGCAGGAACTGGGTGGTCAGAAAAAGGACCTCTGCGGCGTTTGCCTCAGTTTATGTGAGGTGCAAAGCCCGCTTAGCAGGGAGTCGGAGGGACGGGAGCTGCGTTAGAAAGCACCCTCTGGGCTGCCTTTGAACTCTTTTTCATCATTATTTTATGGCAGCTCGTCTCTGTGCTGGTAGAAGGGAGGGGAAATCGCAGGAGACTGGCCTTTAGTTGCTAAATCAAAGCTCGGCCTTGCTGATTGTTGGGGTGGCTTTTCAAAAGAAAAGCAAGCGGGGGACATTAAAATTCCTTGTTTTCTGTGGACCCGGAGCTGAGGTTCTTTTTTTTTTTCTCCTTATTTTTAATTCTCAATAGCAAAAAGAGTGTATTTCAGTGTATCTTGCATTTACCTTGAAACTTTTTTTTTTTTTCCAGCGTGACTGGCACTTAGAAGATAAAAACAGGAAACACAAAAAGCCTACAGAGGGTACGAAGAAGGCTCTACTGCGTAAATGTCAAAACCGGAGCGACTGGGCCCCTGCCCCTCACAAGCTCTTTCTGCAGTGCCTTTTACGCTCCGGCGCCAAATCGATCGCCGGAGCCGGAGACCCAGAAAGTGCGCCCTCGGTCCGCGGCGCTGCCTCTAGCGTCGGGTGGCGGAACTACAAGCAGAGGTGAGCAGGCGACTCCGCCCGAGAGCGGCAGTCAGCCGGGTCAGGAGCCTCCGCCTCGACCGAGCTCGGCGGGTCGTTCCAGGCTCCGAAGGCGCCGAACAGCGGCCGCTGAGCGTCGAGGAGGCGCGGGCTCCGCTCCGCAGAGCAGCGTCGGGGCGTCGGGCCGAGCCCGCCGCTCGCCCTGCGCACCTCCCCGGCGGAGCGCGGGGCTCGCGGGCTTGCTCTCGCCAAACATGCGTCCTCGCCGCGGCCTGGGGGTTTCTTCGCGCCCTCTCTGCCCCCCGTATTCCCACACCTGCACCCTGGGTCTGTCGGGCCCGTGACCGCAAGTCCTTCGCCACCGCGGGCGGGCAGGAGAGCGGGCTGATCGACTCGGGCTCCCGCCCAGGGCGCCCTCCCCACCACCTGCGCGTCTCCGCCACGCCAGGGAGGCTTGGGGGTCGCCGGCGCGGCAAGGTGCTTGGTGGCGCCGGGCAGCGGCGGGGGCGGGGCAGGGGCAGGAGGCGGCCGTGCGGGCGGCGGTCACACGCGCCCCGGAGTCGCGGCGGCGGCGGGGCAGCGCGGGCCGCGGGGAGGCGCGGGGGGTGGCGCTGCGGCGTGAAAGGCGCCTTTGTGCGAGAGCCGGAGCGGGGCGAGGAGCCAGGGGAGCGTGCAGCTGGGGCCCGGGGCGCTCCGGCGGGTCCGCGGCCGCGCCCAGCCACCCGGGGAGCGCCGAGGGGCGCTGCCGGGGCCGCACGCGGAGGCTCGGGCTGCTGCGGGCGCCGGGGACCAGAGCAGCGCGGAGGAGCGGGGGCGGGAGGGGCCGGGCCGCGGCTCCCGCCCTCCCCTGGGCGGCGGGCTCGCGGCCGGAGTCGGGGCCCGGGCGGCGGCCCCCGGCGGAGCCAGCTCCCGCCCGGCCCGGCGCCCCGCGGCAGGGCAGGGGCCGCGCTCTCCCAGCTGCGAGCGGCGCGCTGCGCACAAGGGCATGCCTGTGGTGAGTTGTTTATTTTGTTGAAGTTTGCGGTGGGCCGGGGCGGGGGGCGGGGGCTGTGGCAGGCAGCGACGGCGACTGTTTGGTTTAGGTCCCCGTCCACCTGTGTGGGATAGATCTGCCAGCCTCGCGGCGGCGGCGGGGCCGGGGAGGGAGCCCGCGCCCCCCGCAGACCCAGGCCCGCATCTGCGTGCGCGCCGCGGGGACCCGCGAGGTCAGGCCCGCGCACTCGCTGGGGCGGTGGCGCCCACGGCCCGGGGCCACCGGCCGCTGACCGCGTCCACGCGCGCCCTGCCGAGCTCCTCCAGCGCCGTGGGGCTGGCTCCGTGCGAAGGGCGCCCGTGCAGTCAGTGGGCACTGGCCCTGGAGGCTGCAGGGGAGAAGCTCACTCGGGGGTGTCGAGCCCCCCGGCACCCCACGCTGGGCCCCGGGGCGGGGCGGCGGGGCTCCCAGGCTGCAGGCTGCGCCGTGGGGCGGGTGGCTCCTGCGGAGCGCAGAGGACCCCCGGCTGTGCTGCTGCCCGGAAGGGAAGCCTAACTACGTTAGTGAGCTGGTCAAGCTTTTAAGGCCTTCTTGGGAGTGAGTGGCTGGCTAATGAAAGGTTAATTTTGTTTCGAAGCGAAGGCTGCGCTGGTTTCCTGAGATAAATGGACAGGAAGCGCATTACCTCCGCGCGCTGGCAAGCGGTTCCCAAATGCTTTTTGCACCTGCCGCCGGCGCAGCCCACAGGGAGCGCGGGGGCCGGGCGGGGGCGCCCCGGGCTGCCGTCCTCCGGGGGCCCCGCTCACGCCGAGCCCTGGGGCTGCTCTCTCACACTCAGGTCCTGCGTGTTCCGGAGTCCGGGAGCCCCCTGATCCCGACGAGCCCCTTGCAGGGACGGAAGGGTTAAGATGATGTAAGTACAAATCACTCCACTGGCCGCTGGGCGTCGGACTCCGGGCTGCTGGGGACCCCGCTCTGCTCAGCTGATCGGGGAGCAGCGGGTGAGCCCGCTCTTTGCCGTTGCTGATGATCAGCCACCCTAGGTCTGATTCCTGCCTGTGGCGCCCTAGGTGATGTTAAGCAGGCGGCGTCCTCGTGCTAGATTTCTGGACACGGAGACAGAGTGACCGAGGAACGGTTTCGACGTCGCGTAGGGGCTCAGGAAATGAAACCAGGCCTTGTGCGGATCCATGAGTGCTCCCGGCATGGGTGTTAAGTCGATGCACTTGCACGATCGCACGGTGGTGTGCTTCGCTTGGTCCCTGGAGAGTACTGTTGTGGGCTCGCCTTTCTGAAAACAGAGGAAGGGAGAAAGAACCCAGGTGACGGAGGGAGCAGAGGGCATCCGTGGGGTTGTAGAGGCTGTGTCGCAGCATGAGCTTCTTTCCCGATGACAACGTAAAACCTTTACGAGCTATCCGTGTTATGTCTGCGTCCCAGCTCCCCTGCCAGTGTTATTTGTAGCGCTCTAGAACCCTCCTTAACTTGCAGCCCACGAGAGCGGCTGCAGTATAGACGACCATTCAGCACGCTGTCGATTTCGGAGCTGATCCCAATCTTGCCTACGGTCCAGATTTACCCGCAAGTGTGTCAACTGGCTTAATATCATGAAAATAGGAACCACCTTACGGTTTAATTGTGAAAATTAGCATTCTCCTCTAGCGGCGGGACACTTAAGCAGCCATAAAAAAGTGAATTGTTAGGCTTATAAATCTTGAGCTTGTCAAATTTTACAACAGCAGAGCAATAAAGCCACCTTGGAGGAGATGAAGTTTTTCCTCTGAAGAGCAGCTCTGTTTCTTGATACCCGGATTTGTAGTGACTCAAGAGCGCCCTCTGTTGATAAAAATATCTAGAGCGCCTCTAAGGAACAGGTTGAGGCAGTGGAGAGAAAAAGCAGCAGAAAAACTAAACCAAACTAAATTTATTGATCCCTAACTAAGAGTTATGTTTTGAAGTTTGATTAGTAAAGTGGGATGCCTTTTCATAGGGATCTAAATCGATGAAGAGGAAAAGCCCCTACATTTCGCTGTTCGTCTTTGTCGTCTAAACATTTTTTAAAGCTGTGTCATATGATTGCTTTTTAAAAAGTCATTTAGTAACATTATGTGAACTTTATGACTTACATGTAGCAGTTGTAATAGTAAATATTTGCTTCCTATTTAGGCCACTGCATTATCTAAAAACATCAGATATCCCCCACCCACGCCCACTCTGCCATCAAAAGACATTTCTTCAGGCAGCTCTGAAGCTGTTATTAGGCATATTAAAGATATATGCCCGGATTATATCGTGGAGAGTGAAAGGTGTGTTTACCACGTGAGTCATCACAGTATGAAGTAATGAAAAATTACAGTGAAAAACAGATCTGGGTCCTTCATTAGGGACCCAGCGGTTTGAGCAATTTACGGTTGTGTCTAATGAGTGAGCGGGTGAGACCTACGGTTTGCCCCCAATTACTCACGTGTCGGTAGTTGATATGGAATTCCTGACTAGAGATTCTGACTAACGCAGCGGACAGAACTGCAGACTGCAATCTGGATAGGGTAAGTGGATTTAAAATGGCAGCCCTAAGCGGTTAGGGCAGCTGCAGGGACTAGAAAAGTCTGACGTGGCCGTGGCCTTGAGGCCATTCCTGAGAGGAAATGCCACTTCGTACTTGCTGATAACAAATTGCCGCCTGTCATCAGTCTCACAGTTGCTTTTCCATCTGCACTAGGTAGTCCTTGCCTTTGCAGACACTTGAATTAACCTTATAAACTGGAAATTTGTGGAAAAGCCACCGAACACATCGTGGCATAACTACCTCGCATAAAAACTCCCCACTCATTCATTATACTGTAACCGACGACTCTCAGACCCGTCTTCGCCACAGCGAGGCCAGGAAACGTCAGAGAAACGAGAACCTCTGAACCCCTCTCGCAGCTGCCGATCTTCTCTCTTTGGGATCCGCAGGTGTCTCAGCCCGTCCAAGCTGCTCAGAGCCTGACTCGGGGCGGGACTGAGTCCCTAAGCGCGGCCAGCACTCGCTGCGAGGTTCAGGAAGAGCAATCGGCCGCGAGGGTCCCGCTGCTGGGCAGGACCGGCAGGGGCAGGGCGCAGGCGTCCTCCACAGCGCGGCGCAGAGGGTCCGGCCGGACGCCGATCCCCGAATCCGACAGCAGTCCGCGGAGAAAGGCTAAAGGCCGGTCCTCTTGCGGCCCGCAGGAGTGAGAGTTATCGTCGCCTCTTTCTATTGGGTGCGAGGAAACAGTACATCGCGGAAGAGGGTGGAGCAAAAAGCGGCAGGGGGAGGGAGCCCGGCCCCGGCTCTGCGCTGGGACCGCGGCCCGGGGCTCGGAACTCCAATTACAGCTCGCCGGCGGAGGCGGGGGAGGCGCGGGGAAGGGAGCTTTGAGCCTCCCTCCGGGGCGGGACGGGCCCGCGGACGCTCGACCGCAGCCAATGGGGAGTGCTGGAGGGGGTGCGGCGTGGGTAGCGGTGTCGCGGATTGGTGGGCGCGGGAAGGGGCGGGGCGACAGTGCGGGGCTGAGATTGAGCGAGCGAGGGGCCACCGCGCAGAGGTAGCCGCTCTGCCGGTGCCGCTCGCTCGGTAGCTGCGCTGCTAAGGGCCCACGCAGTGGCCGGCCGGGCCGGGCCGGACGTCCGCGCGCTCGGAGTCCTCCCGGCCCTCGCTCACGGCCTGTGTGTCTTCTCCCCCGCCCTCTCCCCGCCGCCGCGATGCCTCCGCGCCCCGTGGTCGCCGTCGCCGCCTCCTCACTCTGCCCGCCGCGCGCTGCTCACTACGGCGGTGGCGGCTGCCGGTTTCCTACGTTGGCCTGAAGGAGGAAGAAGAGGAAGCGAGGCACGCCCGCGGGACCTGCATGGACGGGCATGGGCTTGAGAGCAGCACCTTCCTGCGCCGCCTCTGCCGCCGCCGCCGCCGCCTCCGGGGCTGAGCAGCGCCGCCGCCGGGGTCTCGGCCCGCCGCCGCCGCCACTGCTTCTGCTGCTGCTCAGCCTCGGGCTGCTCCACGCAGGTACGGCCCGCGGGCAGACGGGCGGGGACGGGCGGGCGCGGGCTTTGTTCCGGGCGGAAGCGCGCGGAGGGGCCTCCCGGGGCGGCGACCCGCACCTCGCGCGGCGGCGGCGGCGGCGGCGGCGGCGGCGGCGGCGGCGGCGGCGGCGGCGGCGGGGGGAACGCGCCCCTCCCCCTCCCCGCCGGCCCCGCCCTCGCGGCGGACCGTTGATAAAGTCCGCACCGCGGCCGCTTATCAAAGCCGCCCGGCGCGGCCGCGCTGCCGAAACAAATGTTCCGGGCGCTTTGTTACTCTCCGCCTGCTGTGTACCTAAGCGGCGGCGCCGGTTTGGGGCCCCGGAGAGCCAGCCCCCGGAGGGACTCCTGGCGAAGGGAGCCTGCTCAACAGCGGCGCCGCCGTTTCTTTTAAAAAAACAGACAAAAACTAGTTCTTTACGACCCGGGATCCTCATTTCAAATAAAATATCACTTATTTTAGGAGTTTGCCAAGACAAAGACTTTTCTTTCATGCGAATTGGAAAAGAGAGTTAATCTTGCAGGGTGAGAACAGAGAGAGCACTAGGTGCTTTTTTGTTGTTGTTAGTTGATAGACTGTTCTGGGCTCTCAGGACGGAGCAGTCACGAAGCTCCGGACTGGAGAACCCAGAACTTTATTGCCACCCAGCTTTCCCATGTTACTTAGTAGAAGGCCATACTAGCTGTAGTAAGCACGGTGAGCCTTTAAGTAATGGCGAAGGTGGTATTAAGGAGACGACTTAACTTAGTTCTAACTTCACACTGTGATGGAACACCTGCGTTTAACATTGTCACTTGGGAAAACGGACCAGAAGTGTAGTAGTAAGTTTTAGGATTATTATTTTTGTAGTTGAAATCTTTATTGGTACATGACATATACGCATCATGATTGCACTCCATAATGGGGATTTGTACCAGTATAAGACACAGCTTAATTCTCATTTTTCCCATAGTCCTACCCACCCTACCACCCCCCTATATACATAAAATTTGTTTCTTTTTTGTTATAATCTCATTGTTTTTCCCCTTCACCCTACTTTACTTTGAGCATTTTCTATTTCACAATATATAACATACAATTCTAGGACTCATTTACATCTTTATTTTCTCATGCCAGACAAAAGATGCGATATGTACCTATCTGTGACCTATTTATTTCACTTATGAGGATATTAAGGTTTCAAATAGTAGCTTTAAAAGTTTAGTGTCCATCTAGTATCAGTCGAATGGAAAGTTTTTCCTCACATGCCAGAAGATGTAGTCTGAAGTGTTTTGTGTGAAGCCGTTGCCTCATTTCCAAAGGGTACTTTTGATAAGATGGAAAGTGGTAGCGCTAAGCCTGACCTTCCCGCTCGGCTGGTGTGATACTGTTTCCCTGGGGCTGTCACAGGGCCCCGTGATAAGACTGGAATATGGCTCTGCAAGATTTTGCCGGCCCTTGAGAGGTATAAGAGGTTGGTTTCAACATCTAGAAAACCAAGCTGCCTGAGTTTCAGAATTTGGATCGTGAAGCTCCTCTTGTGTCTATGCAACCCAGAGGAGCTGTGTGATTTGATATCTGGGGGCTGCTTGGAGGAGTGGAGTGATTGATCTAAAGGAAACGAGGGCTCCTTTGGAGACATCACTTTGAAGAGGTTTTTGTTGAAAGACCCGCACAAGTCATTCCCCAGAGAGCTTAGCCTGGCAAGTGCTCTTTGCAGATGGACCACCATATGCTTCGTGTCTGGGTCCAGATCCTTTGCCTCATCACCCCATGTGGCCCCACACTTCACTCAGTTCAGACTCAGCACATCTCGTTTCTTTTATTATAAACTGGTAATTGTGCCACATACTCTTTGCACGTGCAATACTGGTGTTGAGAAAGCTGCCTTAAATGGCGAGGCCTGTATGTTTGATTCATTAAAAAATGATGAAATCAAAGCTCTAGATTCACAAATCCTTCAGCACTTTCAATAACTGGCATGAAAATACTGTCATACCTAGTGTGGATTATCTGACCCTAAAATAGAGAAATCTATAACTTTAGATTTTGAGTTGTGCCCCTGGGAAATGGCCTTTATTTATATGCACATATATATGTATATTTACTGGGGATTTTTTGTTTGTTTTATTTTAAGCAAATCTCCACAGTTTCTGTGTGGACATATAATAGAAATCACTTGCTCACTAAGGTACTTCATGGTTTTGGCTGCATCCTTGAGATTATTTCTGCTCGGCGTTGTCTTGGCACTTTGACAGGAGGTTTATTTTACCCCCTGTAACAGGCGAAGCATGTATTGTCATAAATCCATGAAACCTGGATATTTCTGGGTGTGTGCTACAAATTAGTCATTCTGCAGGAGCCTACGGTGGAGCTGAAATTGCTGACCCGGAAGCGCTTCTCTCTAGCTCGCCCTCCTTCCCTGTCGTCTTCGTAGCACAAGGCTCTTAGACACCCTACCAGAAGCAAAAGGACTCTTGTGTTTCTGAGTGATTTCTCAAAGCAGTCAGCACCTGCCTGCTAAGACATGAAAAAGTAGGGAGGGAGGAAAAAGGCTGGGAATCTAAGTCTTGCTTCCCTCCCCTCTGAGCGGTCCTGTCGGCCTTACCATGCTGTTCGTACTTTTGATATTTTATGACTATTTGAAATAATTATAAGTAAATGTATGCTGGATAGATTTTATAGACCATAAAAAGAACAAGTAGGCCTTTTGAGTTTAGCGGAAAGTTCTTGTGCTGTCATTTATTTGTAATTTTAAGAACTGTTCACTCCGGAGTGATCATGACCCTACTTTACTTCTTACTTTCTGCTTGCTATGAATCTGACTTAAAAAGAAAAGCTATAATATAGTAGTAACTCCAGACTTTTTACCTGTTAGATAACTAGTGTTGCTAGGGCCAAGAATTTAAGAGAGACAAGGCCTCTAGTAGAAAAGAAATCATCATTGAGGAGAGTTACTGTGTTCTGGCCTAAGACATAACCCAGACAAGCTCTTTGCTTTGATTTTCCTATCTGAAAGATGGTTGCAAGGCCTTTTGGAATTTTTAAGTTTTTTGTTTTTGCTGTTAAAAAAATAAATAGCTGAAAAATGACTTGATCTGATTTAGAGATTAGAACCTTATAAATATTGGAGCCACTTTTGTCCTCCCTGGACTGAGTAAGCATAAAACAGGCCCAACACATGAAGATGGCTTTGTGGAGTCTTTGAATGTGATTTAGTGACTGCTGTAAATCCACAGTTCCAAAATACTAAAAAGACTGCAGTGCCTTTCCTTCTTTATCCTCTGGAATGTAACAGTGGTGACACATTTGTCATTAGAGGTTGTTACCTCCCACTCCTTCTCTCCCAAATAAAGTCAGAGATTACGGGCTCTTCAAATTTAAAACGAGTTTACTAAGTAAATGAAATTGTCTGAAACAATTTTAGTAGTAATATCCGGTGTCTTTATCAGTTAAAGTACTAAATCTTGATATTTCTTTGAAACTTGTTGTGCCCACATCCTAAAATATTTGTATATTTAAGAATGATTAGCTAGATAATCATGACTCATGCTTGTAGCTCCAGCCCTCTGGGAAGCTGAGGCAGGAACACCTTCAGCTTGAGCCAAGCCTGGGCATCGATGGCTGGAATGAGGCCCTGTCTTACTTAGAAAAGGGAGATGGGCCAAGGGCACAGCTGTTCTAGAGCACAGTGAGGTGACCTGAAGAAGTCACCACAAAGCTTGTCATAGAACAACTGCTTCGTCCTCAGCAGAGAAACCTAAGACTTAAATTTCTCCACAGCTTTCATGGATCTGGAAACTGTTAACACAAAGAAATGTTACAATTCATTTCTACAGAATTAAAAATTGTATTTCTCTTTTTAGCAAGTTTTTGATTCCCAGTTTATGGAACAGAATAGTAAGTTGATTGACAAATGTAACAAACCTGGTGTTGCCAGTTACTACAACGTGTGTGTGTGTGTGCACGCGCACTGTGAGAGATTTTACGAATTTTCAACGTTTGCAAAGCTAGTGGCAAAAAAGTAATTTGAAAATTGATTTTTAAAAAATACAAACCAGCAATACTTGAGTTTTCATCACCTCATTTTAGCTTTGTTTGAGTCTTTAGATTTATATGAATTTTTGGTGTCAGGGATAAAGTAAGGTTTTGTGTACTCTAAGGAACTCTGTGCTTTATAGTTTTGGTTTTCTTTCTGAAAGAAATGTGGCTCGGGTCATCCGTGCTGCATAATTGCAGCATTGTGTACTCTGTTTATTGAGAGCACTTGTCCTAATCTTTTTGAGAGCTAGGATCCTTAGGACAGCAGATGGCTATAAAGGGAGAAGTGAATCTGTTGTTTAGTCAAGTAAATTAACAGCTTCTACCTTTTGTAGAAACTGGGATATAGTGGCTGTTCACGTACAACTTGTTGGTAACATGCCCCAGGATAGGTAGAAAAACTTAGTACCTCGATGATTTTGTGGTGCTGTTGCCCTGTAATCATTAAAATCAGGTGGAGGTGTTTTAACTGACAAGGCTGTAATTTAAGATTCTACCCCCCGACTCACATACGGCAGCTTGAGTCATGGTTTTGCGCACAGCGTTGCTGGTAAAGTACTTTCCAAAACAAACTACCCAGGCAGTTTTCAAAATCAAAACAAAGTTCTTATCTTTGGCTTTGCTTCAGATCAGAGGAATCTTTTTCAGAATTTTTACCCAAATAGTCACCTTGATAAAACAGTTCACTTACGGTTCTCCGTCATTTTGCCACAGTCAATCCCAATGGTTCATTCTTTGAAGTGTTAACCAGTGGAGTAGTGTCTTTTCGAAGTGGCTTAATTTGAGAAATATCCAGGAGCACAAAGCAAACCTCTCTCTGAAGGCTTCTTTAAATAGGAATAAAAGAAGTAGAGCCCACAGGTCCCACAGGCAAGTGTCATTTCCTTAGTTAGCTCAGGAAGTTAGAAAGAGTTTATATGTTCCATTTTATCTTCCTTCCCGTAGGTGACTGCCAACAGTCGGCCCAGTGCCGGATCCAGAAGTGTACCACAGACTTTGTGGCCTTGACTTCGCACCTGAACTCCGCCAGCGACGGCTTTGACTCTGAATTCTGCAAGGCGCTGCGAGCCTACGCCGGCTGCACCCAGCGGACCTCGAAGGCCTGCCGTGGCAACCTGGTGTACCATTCTGCCGTGCTGGGCATCAGTGACCTCATGAGCCAGAGGAACTGCTCCAAGGATGGACCCACGTCCTCCACCAACCCCGAAGTGACCCATGACCCTTGCAACTATCACAGCCACGCAGGAGCCCGAGAACACCGAGGTGGGGACCACAGCCCTCCCAGTTACCTCTTCTGTGGCTTGTTCGGAGATCCTCACCTCAGAACTTTCAAGGATCACTTTCAGACATGCAAAGTGGAGGGGGCCTGGCCTCTCATTGATAATAACTACCTTTCTGTGCAAGTGACGAATGTGCCCGTGGTCCAGGGGTCCAGTGCTACTGCTACAAATAAGGCAAGTCTATTTTCTGTTCTCTTTCTACTCATAGAAATCTGATTCTTTAATTTTTGAAATGTGGTACAAGTGACAAACCTTTTTCTTCTTGGGAAGCAATAATAGTTGATAACAGATCAAATAATTGTTTTTTGAGGTATGTGCTCTAGTAGGTAAAATATGAGTTTAAATTTAAAGACAAGCATATGAAGAATAGAAGATAAATGGTGAAGTTGCGTTCTCCAAATAGAAAAGGTAGGCCTGTTGAATGAAAAAATGAGTGATTTTTTTCCGCCTTGTCCTTTGAGAAAAAGAGAGAGAGAGAGAGAGTGTGTGTGTGTGTGTGTGTGTGTGTGTGTGTGTGTGTGTATTCGTGTGCCTCTCTTGAAGAAGTCCCCGTTAGTTTCATCAGATGATTGAAGTGGGTGTCCTGAATAAAGCATGCCATAGGGCCCGAGGCATTGGGCCATCAGGAAACATTTTATTGGAGATTTGGAGACTATAGTATAAATAATAGCTATAAACCAAGCTCCCCAGTGGCAACTCACAGTGGCGTTTTAGTTACTAATCTTTTGCTGACCAAGGAAATTAAGAATTGGATATTGCAGAACAGTGATATGTCATCCCTCTTTAACCTCAGGGCCTCAGGTTAACAGTTTTAAGTCTGAAGCTAAGAGAAAAGCTGACAAAATTAAATTATACTTTCCCCATCTTCCAGAAGTGTCGTGGAAGAATTAGCCTCTGGATTTCTTCTTGCCAAGCAGTGTTAAATTTTTTTAAAGTTTTAAACTGAAACTCTGACCCACCTAAACCACCGCAGCTATCATCTCCAGCCGCAAAAACACACAAGTAGCCCATCACATCTTGCTTTAATTTTCCATATTTATTATATCTTTTTATAAGCTGGTTTAGACTAAAATGTAACTGACAGAGGTCAAGCTTTTGAAATACTTATAAATGTTCTTTTGATTCCAAGACAGCCTCCCTTGCCATCAAGCATGTGTGACATACTTTAAATGAATTTAAGTTATTTAACTTGGCATCTTGTGGAGGGAATTTTATAGCGCCTTGAGATATCTGGGGGCACCCGGGAGTGTCACAAGTCTCAGGTTTTAGAAATCTTTGCTCTGAATAAAGAAGACTATTAATTATGCCAGTCCAGACATCTTAGGAAATCTCTGAAATGTCTATACTACAACTCCCAATAAAAGTGAAAACTTACCTTTTGCATTACACAGTCCTTTATCACAAAATAAACATTTCATCTTATGGTTTTCATACGTATGCAAATAATTTTTTCTACTCAGACCTCCAAGTATCTTCTTGCTGTAAGTTAATGCAGCTGTGAGTCATGGGTGCAGTCAGGAGGCGCCTCCAGCCTGAGGGTTCTCGGTAACTGCAGATGCAGGAGGGCCAGCGCCGCTTTCTCCAGCGTGAGGACGCAGGCGTCCCGTGCATGCGGGACTGCAGCACCTCAGCAGAGCTGCGTGCGTGGGAAAGGAGTGGTTCTTTTCACGAGCACACAGTTGTTTTTGTGCCTTCCATCCATGGTATCATTTGTTTGTTGTCCAGCTTCTCAAAATTCCATTCATTTTACTGATTGTGCTAAAAACATTAGGTAACAGGTAACCTAAAATACTAGGTAACAAGTAAACTGGTGAGTATTGATATTATATAAATAGCATACACACAAATTAAGATCATTCTATTTCAGTGAATTACTCTGTCATAATCTTTAGCGAACCAAAAGCACAACTTTGTGTTCTTCGTGTTTGGTGAGGATCAAAGGTTTCACTCGTGCCAAGAAGTCAGGGAAGAAAGTAGTCCTCTGACATAAACTATGTGGGCGATGAGCGCGTGGTTTTCTAACTGCGCCGTTGGAAAGCGTTTTACCACATCTGGTGGCCATGCTGTTCAGCAGCTAATTTCTCTATGATTTCATAACCTTTCCTAGTTTTGGGGGTTTGGGGGTATTTTTTTCCCTCTTTTCTGTTTTGAAACTCTCCAGAGGCCCCAAAAGCCTCTGGAAAGTTATTCCCGGTCTATTTCAAGGCCAAGGCTAGTGAGACCAAGCTGAGTCCTAAAATCTTGCATTGCTATCTCCTTTCACCCACCCAGGGCCAGAACAAAACCTTTCTTAACCCTAAACTTGAAAAAAATGGTGGTAATGAAAATGAAAACAATACAAGGTAAAAAGTACTCACAAGTTTTCAAAGATTTTTTTTTTCTTTTTTTTTTGTAAGACTATCACCAAAAAAAGGTGTGAGTAAATTGAGCCTCAGTGAAAACATGCACACCAAGGCTGGCAGCCAGCTGTGTCACAGAAGTCACTGTGTTTAACATCCATTCATTTCCCTGCCCGGGGTCCCGCCCTGCAGGACTAGATGGTACTGTAGACTTTTGCCCAGAGGCTGAGTTCTGGGAACCTGGCTTCAGTACAGCACGAGGTCTTCAGGCGGAACTTGAGGATCTCTGCCTTTGCTGAGGGTACCCCCCCTTCACTCATCACAGAAAAATGTGATGGATAAAAAACCTAAACAGTAAATAAAAACAAAATCCATCTGCGCCCGCAGGCCCGTCCGTTGAGCTGCCCTTGTTTTGCTGGTAGGCGGGGAGTTCGAGGCCGAGTGGCGTGGCTAAGGGCTGCCCATCTGCCCTGTGTGCTGCCCCCTTGCTGCTCCCTGCCCAGGAGGGCAGGGCTTGTGTTCTGGCCTGCTGTGCTCCTGCTCCCTGGAGGTGTCCGCATCACTGGCCTGCTCGCCAGGTAGATGTGCTGCTTGGGGCGGCTGGCTTGGCGTTTCACCCTCCCCTCCGGGCTGCGGGCTTCTGGCACTCCCACACACTGCTGGGCCCCCATCCACATCAGCTCTGGGCCACCTCCCTGCCTGGCGCTGTGAGGCGGTCGGAGGCATGCAGGCACTGGGAGAGACGAGCGGAGCAGTCCAGAGCTGGCAGGCTCACCCACACCCACACCCACATCAGGAGGAAAAGCAGGTTTTTCTTTTGTGGGTGGCAGTGGAGGTTTGGGCGAGCCGATCAAGGTCCAGAGGGATGCAGGGCAATGTCCCTGTGTGGAGAGGGCCAGAGGGCCCAGCTCACCTGCGAGCATGGGCAGTGGGCTTGTGTCTCCTTCACACTGCCCGCCACCTGCCGGGACTGGACCTGAATCACTCTGTGTGATCAGAGTTCTCAGTAAGGACCTGTGTGTGCCGTGGTCAGAGAAGGCGTTTGGGGTATGGAGTCTGTGCTTTCCCAGTGTGTTCTGCGGAGCATTTATTTCAAATGCCAGGGCTCGGGGTGCAGCCAGGGTCGTGGTATAGTGCTTCCCCAGCATGCACAGGGAAGGGCCTGAGTTGCAAGGGAAAAGGGAAAAATGTAGATATGAAATGATTTTTTTTTAACTTCAGAAATTATTAAATTGTGTAATTTTTCCATGGAATATTCTTCCTTTAGTTTCATTGTAGTCATTATCTTTCGCTGCATTTCTAGCTTCCTTATATTATTGTCAGTCTCAGTAAGACAAAACAAAAAAGGGGGGAAGGTTGGAGATGAGAAGACTGAATGTCTTCTGCTACACATTTTCCTGTGGTTCACCGTGGAGTAGAAGGAAGGCGTTTGGCCTGGGGGAAGGGTTGCACTCTGGAGCTGACCCCAACCTGACACCTGTTGGGAAGGCAGTCAGCATGGAGGCATTGTGCACCCCATCCTGCCTGTGATCCCACGTCTGATCCCACAGGTGGCAGCAGTACCCGTCAGCACACAGAAGGCGGCCTTTCCTGTGATAGGTGTGGGGTGGGGTGGGCATTGATGTTATTTACATTTCATTATCCTTAAATCACAAAGTTTGTAGTGGTTTTTTGGACACTACCTGAAGCTGTTCCCTAGAAATGTAGAAAGTGTTTTATTCATTTTTGGTTAATGTCTTTTTACAGCTGTCGAGCCTGAGTTTGCTACTGTAATATGGCACTTCCTTCCGAGCAGGCTCTTGGGGCAGGAGGCGGTTCTGCTGCCCTCTGATGCCCTGAGCGCGTGGGTGTTTTCCGTAGCAGCACCTGGGTGTGTAAACCAGTGTTCTGGGTCCTTCTCTGTTGGTCACTAAATCAGAGCCAGACAAGCCTGTACGGCAGAGACTTGGGATGTCATTTTAGATGTGTGTCTGGATCAAGATTTGGAAATCTGTCCTCTTGTGACCAGAGGCCTGGTGCATTTTTATAGCTAAGTTTTTTTTGGCGGTTTTTTTTTTTTTTTTTTTTTTTTTTTGGTTTTTTTGGGGGGAGGGGTTGTTTTGAGACATGGTCTCGCTTTGTGGTTCAGGCTGGCCCTGAGCTCAGCCTCCCACTCACATCACAGCAATCCTCCTGCCTCTGCCTCCCGTGTGCTGGGATTACAGGCGTGAGCCACCACGCCCGGCACTGTGGTGTGTGGTACTGGTTGCTGCTGGGTGTGAGTCTCCACACCCAGTATTGTTATGTGGTTACCGGGGAATCGAACCCGGGTCCTTGTGCTTGCGAGACAGGCGCCAGAACCACTGAGCTAACTCCCCGGCCCTACAATCACCAGTTCTTAGTTAAAGTCATTTTTCAGAGCTTTGTCTCATCTTTATAACGAGATCATGTTAGACATTCCTTCATAAATTTATTTATCAT
>PVIR01029943.1:0-20845 GCA_004026965.1 Petromus typicus
TTGGCCAATTATTATATTATGATTTTGCATAGGGAAAACTGACAAATTTTCTATAGAAAGAAGAGAAGCAGAATTCTTACTAGAATTTTAGCAAAAATAATTAAAGATGAGAATGAAATATAAATTATATTAATAGGAAAGGAGGAAGACAAGTGATCTGTTTGCAAATGTTATTATTTTACATAGGAAATCCTAAAGACTTACCAAAAGTCTATTAAAACAAATTCAGTAGCACCCAGGGATTTAGCTCAGTGGTTCTGGCACCTGTTTTGCAAATTGAAGGGCCAGGGCTCAAGCCCCTGGTAATCACATAAAAATACTGGGCATGGAGACTCACACCCAGCATCAATCAGCACCACATACCACAGTGCCGGGTGTGGTGGCTCATGCCTGTAATCCCAGCACTTGGGAGGCTGAGCTCAGGGCCAGCCTGAACTACAAAGTGAGACCCTGTCTCAAAAAAAAACAAAACAATAAAAACAACAAAAATAAATTCATTAGGGTAAACAAGGTGAATAAAACTTCTCATTTTATAACATATTTTCTTTCTTTGTCAGGAAATATAGATAAATCTACTTAATATCTATGAGGATGTAAAGTTTTGATTTTAAAAATATTTAACTGTTTATCTTTGTATAGTAACTTTATCCATCTGTGGTTACATTGAGAAAATTTTAGATTAAACATATGTATTTCAAAATGATTAAAATTGAATGACATTTGGTAATTAAAGAAAAAAATGTTTCCAAAGAGTTTACAACACATGAAAACCTAGAGGACAAAATAGAAGAAATGAAGAACAAAGTCAACAAGGTTAAGGATGAGAAAAATTGTAAACTAAAACAGACTTCCAGAGAAAAATTTGAAAGATCAATGTAACAATGAAACAGTGACTAAAAGTCTGACATGTCAACATAAGATGAATATTAACTAGACCAACACAATGGGCCATGACTGAGCCTGTTAACAAAGTTCACTGGGAAAATATCAGAATGGTAATAATATTATAAGGCTTTCAAAAATGAGTAATTGTGCAGCAAAAATAATATTTTCATGTTTATGTTCCAAAAAGTTTGTTGATAGAAAGTTGTAGAAAAATGGCTACAGTGTAGAGGCTTAAGGCAAAGTTGCTTTTGAAAATAACATTTCTTTACTTGAGCATAACATACACACATAAATACACAGCAGGAATACAGTAACATTTTACCACATTTCATTTGGTTTTTTCATAGTTATTTTTGAATTTGTTATTTTTCTCCATGTTGTATGTTAATTTACTCTTGAGAAAATAATTCCAGTAGAATCTAAATATTCTGTTCTACATACCTAGATGTTCAATCTTCTTTTCTTTATACATTACTATTACTTTATTGCTTATTATTTTACATTTTAAAATGTACTTAAAGAAAATTATTTTAAGCTTAGTGAGTAATCACATTTATGTTGAAATGCCAAACAATAATTTATATCTAGATTATTTGTGTATGATTTATGTGTGTACCTAAGTGAACACATTTCAGGTTCATAATTATATATTATATTTCAGACTGAAAAGATTTAATTTAAGTCAACAGGCAAGAGCACTGAAAATTGAAACAATGCCTTAAAATACAAGTCTAAATATGCAACAGAGACAGTTAATACAACAGCATTAGTCATTTTCAACATAACTTGGAAGTAAGAACTATTAACCAAAACTTAAGGGAAGACGTTTACTTGGGCTCAGTTTCAGGGTACTTCACAAAGGTCAGGAAGGTCCAAAGCCTAAGGCTCACCCAGAAGGGATGTGATGAAGGAAAGCTTTGTGAATCTCACAAAGCAGAGCAGAATAAACCCACGGAAAAAGACAGGAGGAGCAGATACTATATCTAAAACTTTGCCTTCCCAATCCATCTAGACATACTCAGAGTTGTGTTTCACTAACCTTGGACAAATCCGAAGCTAATCAAACTGACAGTCATCTATTTATGGGCAAATACAAAGGCATTTGATCATTCAGTTTTATCCTTATTCGGTTGTTAGATTACAATTATATTTTAGATATATGGTATTAACTTGTAATCAATGATTGCCTTAATGATAGAAGGATCTCACATATTCAAACTCATAATATTATAACAATGAAGTTTGATTAAAGGTTACCAACTTTAATATGACAAAATTAAATTATTTTCCACTAGAAATTTCTCATTACATGTTCTGTATTTCTACATTAATTTTGACATTCACTAGCAGAGTGTTTGAAGAGCAGAGAGGTTTTTGTAAGTTGAAATATTTGTGAAGTATGAATAGAATATGAAGTTTTCACAAAAATTGTATTTTCCTGTACTCATGAAAGCTTTCTAAAATTTAAGATTATTCCAGGTAATTTATAGATACATGAGATGCACAATCTTTCTGTAGTCTTTTCATTAACTCGCTGATTCATTACATAAACAAAACAATATGGAATATTAACAATCATAACATACACATTCTAACCACTTTTAGTGCAGGACAATAATTATATTTCAGAAGCAAAATGGAGTTCTTCAATTACCTCCAGTAATTTGCAGCTACGAAATGTGTGAAGTTTCAATTTATATGCATATACATTTCCTAAATTTTTAATAGAAAAAGAAAAAAACAGTGACAATAACTTTTTAGGAAAGTGTTCTGAAATAATTTCTGAGTTAATTAAAATTTTATTAAATAAAATTAACAACAGTACTTAGACCCATACTATCAAAATTCTGTCTACTTGGCAACCCATATATTGTTTGAGAAATGACCTTAGATGAGCTCCTTTATTACTAAAATAATGATTAGCTGACAGACAAGAAAGATAAAAATATCCACTGGACATATAATATTGTCTTTTAAGCTATGAAAATTAAGACAAAACTCTATAACATAATCGTCAGGGTTTTTTTAATGATGAAATTTCTTGCTCAATCTCTGCTAAGTACAGTAGTATTTTTCAAATGCATGTAAAATAAGAAGATAGGCATATTTTAAAAATTGACACATTGCATATATGTATAGTTGATATTGTGAAATAGAAAATATTTAAAAGGGAAGAGAGTGTAGGGGTATATAACGAGGAGAAAATGAATGTGGTAATAATAAAGAAAAAAGGAAACAAAGATTATGTATTTAGGGGGTGGGGAGTTGAAGGGTAGAGGGAAAAGTGAATAAAATGAGTATCAAGTTGTATCATATTCTGGTACAAACCCTCAATCTTGAATGCGATGATGATGTGTATTCATAATGTACCAATGATGATTTTTGAAAATTTCACATATTTATGGTCAGCAATTCATCAATTTATAAATCATCTCTAGCTGAGTTTAAAGAATAATAATGAGAATATTAGTTACCATATCAGCTTTTATGATTTATTTGGAAAATATCCAGCAGTTCCTTATCTTTCTCTGTCCATATGCCCTTTTTTGAAATATTTTGGTCCAGTCATATGATCTGCTTTGATTGATCACACTGTACCCCATTAATATGTTCAATTATGACTTGTCAATTAAAAAATACATAATAGATTTGTTATGTGAAAAAAGAAGTTAATAAGAATAACAGTTAGCACATACTTGGGAAGGCCTTGTACAATAGGAGCTTTCCCACTTTCTTGCTATATGAAGGTTCTGCTAATACTAGACAGTGAAGCTCAGGCTGACTGGCATATGAGAGATTGAGAAATGGCTCTGCCTCTTCCTTTAGAAATAGGCTGCTGCTTGGCTGGAAGGGGTGCAGATCACAGACACCTGAGCCAACTTGTCCAAGACAGGCTGGAGCGCGAGTGACTAAGGCAGAAATTAAAATATGTGAAATTATTTTGTTGTTAAGCCAAAGTTTCCTGACATATAAAATTAATTTTAGTCGTGTGGAGCTTCCATAGTAAAATCCTGAAACATTTGGTGCTGGCGTTTGGATCTGACTCTGGTACTGCTAACAAATCAACAGAACCATAATAAAAGATCTGATAATGCTCAAAACAAAATAAAACACAACAAAATTTATTCCAACAAAAATCACTTCCCTGTGGAAATCAGTTTGGAGATTCCTCAAAAAGCTAGGGTTAGAGGTCTCATTTGACTCAGCCATTGCTCTGCTAGGTACACACACAAAAGATTTAAAAGACTCATATCACACTGACATGTGTGCACCCATGTTTATAGCAGCTCAGTTTGTGATTGCTTCATCTTGGAAACAATTCAAATGTCCATTAACTGAAGACTGAATAAAAAAGCTGTGGTTCCTCTACAGAACGGAGTACTACTCTGCCATAAAAAATGTTAAGTTTGAATCATTTATACTTAAATGGACATACCTTGAGGATATCCTCGTAAGTGAAATAAATAGGTCACAGATAAGTAAATATCTCATCTTTTCTCTGGTATGAGAAAATAAAGATGCAAATGAGTTCTAGAATTGCATGTTATATATTGTGAAATAGAAAATACTCAAAGTGAAATAGGGTGAAGGGGGAAAATAATGAGATTATAACAAAAAAGAAAGGAAACAAAGTTTATGTATATAGGGGGTGGGGGTGGTAGGGTGGGTAGGGCTATGGGAAAAAAATGAGAACTAAGTTGTTTCTTATACTGGTACAAATCCCCATTGTTGAATGCAATCATAATGTGTATATGTAATGTATCAATAAAGATTTCAATTAAAAAATCACTTATGTTTTAAGAGCAAGGAGTAGACTATTACAGCGGACAAGAGAAGTTTGGGCTCATGTTATATGTTATATTTCTGAAACATGCTAAATCTCATTCTAAGTTAGAAAGTATAAGGATAAAGTACTTACATGCAGGTCTTCATAAAAAAACTTTCCTGGAAAGGGATAAAAGTGTCAACACGTATCTGTAAGTTATATGTCATAATATAAAGGGAAGGAAAGGTTATTGGAATGGGTTGAAAATGTGATCTCATTCTCAGTTTCTCAATTTGCAGCTACTCAGTTCTCAATTCTGTTTTAGATCAGGATGAAAGGTTGCTCTCACGAATGAACAGTGAATAAAAAATGTGGCTGCAATATTGTTGCTTGTGACCCACAAATTGAAGACAGTGAGGAGCAAATCTTTCAGCTCATCAAAGCTTGTGAAGGTTGTTGTTTGTGTAAGTTTGTCACCAAAGGCAAACTTTCCTTCAAATCCATTCTTAAAGTCAAACACTGAACACAACAGGAAGTGTGTGAAATTTTCAAGGGATTTGTCTTGCCCTGTAAACTTAAAGGGACTGTGATAATCCCACCTCAAGACAAGCTGCTGTGCTGATATCTCTCAGTTGTTCCATAATAATTATGATTAGAAAACTCAAACACAACGCTCAGATATGTCTTCATGAAAATAGTTTTATTCAAGAGAAGAGTCATGGGCTAAAGAAACCAATGTATTGCTTCTGAAGTTTTAAAATATACTTACCTCAAAAACCCTTTAACCTCTTCCATTAAACATGATAAGATTGAGTCATTCATACTCAACTGGATGTACACTGAAGACATCCTTATAAGTGAAATAGATAGGTCACAGATGTGTAAATATTCTATCTTTTCTCTGGTATAAGAAAATGATATTGTGAAAGAGTTGTAGTATGTATCACTGATATTGGGAAACAGAAAATATTTTAAAGGAAAGAGGCTGTAAGGGTAAATAACAGGGGAAAGAGAATGTGACAGTAATAAAGAAAAAATGAAGCAAAGATTATGTATGTAGGTAATGGGGGTTGCAGGGTAGGGGGAAGGGGAATAACAAGAATCAAGTCATGTCATAATCTGGTACAAACTCTTAATGTTGAATGTGATGATGATGTGTATTCATAATGTACCAAGAAAGATTTAAATTAAAAAAATAAACTCATAAAAATTATTCAAACTTCTGCCATTTTTTCTTTATGCCTTTTTACCACTTATTTATCAAATTGGTAATAAAATACAATTAAAATATTGATATAATTAAAATAGTAAACCTACCAGTGATATCACATATTTTATGCAAATAATTATATTTTATAAAACAAAAAATTTAGTGAAAAATGACATTACTTAACCTACTGCAATAGACAGGGACAGAAAATTTTCTATTTGACAATTTTTATGTGCTGGGTTCTGATGAAACATTTCATTTCTCCTATATATAAGTGTAGGAAGAAAACAAGACAGAAAAGTAGAGAGCTTGGAACTCCAACACAAGTGACTAGTTTGGTAGTCAAGAAGTCTTGATTTTGAATGTGCACATACCAGCCTTAATGAAATTCCTTAATAAGCTGTAAAAAAATATACTTCTCTTAAAATATATCAATGATGCTAATTACCTCCAATCAAAATCACATGTTCTTGAAGACTTTGGAACACTTGCTTCAACCTTATACCATTTCTGCACATCACATACTGACTGAAACTCAATTAAGAGCAAAACATCCTCTCACTAATTCTCATCTGAAATATGTTAGCTCTAATTACTGAAGCAACTGTTTTAACTCTTATTCCCAAATTTCATGTTGATTAAAATCCCACTATTTTTTAAAATTCTGCTCCAAAGTCTTCATGTAAAGACTTCTTAAAAATAATTATCTTACCTATCACTTCTTTTGCACATTTTTCTATGTGCTTGTCCCTTTTATATTCCTCTCCATTTCTCCTCGCAACAATAATCTACCATTTCCATATTAGCACTTGCTCGTCTTGAATTGTTGCCCAGTAAATTCTACATAGATTCACTGTAAATTTCTTAGATAAACGTAATGACTCTTGTACAGCTTATTCTTTACAAAATAAAATCAATTATATTATGAACTACTCACTTTTCTGATTTGGGCTGGCTATAAAACTCTTATCACAAATTTTGGTGTTACTAAGTGATTGGTCCCTCATGTCTTAACATCAAAACACATATTTCTAAGTAACTGATTGACTTGTGTATAAATGACATTTTTGCATGAGAGATGAAGAGTGTGATATCACATTGAGAACAAATAATGACAATAACTAATAATAACAGAGTAAAAATACTTAAAAAACCACCCAGAATGTGATCAAGACTCACAATTTTCCTACTTACTTTTTACAGACTCCAAAGACCTGCTTACTACTTAGGAAACTTGCAGTTCCACTGAAAGAATGCTCTGCTAATTTGTTAGAAGTAATTGCCAACTGACTTACCACATACTGTAATGAACACTACAGAAACTTGAGCTATTTTATGTATTCAAATAAGAAGTGCCTTCCAAGAGAGACAGAGATCACCTGATCATGTGCTCTGATGAACAACAGGCCAGTTTTCAGTATGGCACCCACAGTTATACCTACTGTGCTATCACAGTGGTACCACACTTGTCTGGCAAGAGTAAGGTCCTAAGTTCAGCCTCCTGTACCACAAAACAAACAAAATTTTTAAATGATGAATCACTCAGGTAGCCAGAAAAAGAACACTAGTGGTTATATGTACACAGAGAAGAGGAGAGATGTATCTCACCTGTGGCCATTCAAATTTTGGAAAATTAGTAGAATTTAGATAGAAATTAGATATCAGAAAAAATAGTATAATAACCCACTTTTATTTATATAACATTTTTCTATGTTTGTCACTGTTCCTTTCATCCTTGAGGTCTAAGGTTACTGAATGTTGATTACAAGACTGTGCTATTTATCTTCTGATCTTTGCTGTGTATGTTCACTTTGAATAGGTTTACTATGACAGATAGTCATTAAGCAGTGGAAAATTTATTACTGGAAAAAGTGGCTATTATACTGGAAATACTGACGAATTGAATTGTTTAGGATTC
Organism: Petromus typicus; assembly: GCA_004026965.1. Taxonomy (NCBI): domain Eukaryota; kingdom Metazoa; phylum Chordata; class Mammalia; order Rodentia; family Petromuridae; genus Petromus; species Petromus typicus. The sequence goes on from PVIR01029943.1 coordinate 7,780, forward strand.
CACACAATAGAACATCCAGTAATGGTTTGGTTTTGTCCTTTCTAGCTGCCAAGATGCTAAAATTGAAAATATTTTCCTTAGCAAGTTGTTTATTTCCAATTTCGTGTAGGTTTAGAATTTCCCAGAGATTTCTTTGTAATAGATGGTTGATTTTACTCCAAACAATGTAGAGAATAAATTTTTTTAAAAATATCAGACATTTTCATATATATATATATATACACATACATACATATATATACATATATATACATATATACATATATACATATATATACATATATATACATATATACATACATATATATACATATATATATATATATATATATATATATATATATATTCTGTACATGAAGATGTTTCATTGAGCGTAGTGGTGTGTGCCTGTCATTTCAACACTCTGGGAAGATGGAGCACAATTACAAGTTCAAACCCAGACTGAGTGACATAGTAACTAAGAAAGGCATTTATCTAAATAAACAAATGAAACAGAATAAATGGATGAATTTATGCTGCAATTGTAACCATAAACAATCAATAATACAAGTCAAGCATATCTATTTTGGTTTATTTATGTAGTATTTTATTTATGTAATATTTATTTATGCACCAATAAGCACATATTTATTTTAAGATAACAGTGTTAAAGTTTTGTAAACACACATACACACATATGCATGCAATTTTAACTTAAACAAGTACAGATAGGCCAAAAATATCAAAAGCATTGATTTGTGCAGCCTTTTTTAGATGATGCTTTTAAAATTTGACACTGAGGAACATTTTTCATCCATGAAATCTAGCTCTCATTTCACACTTCATCTTAAAATTTCTTAAATATTTTAAAGTTATAACTTTTTATACATTAATATTATTTGAACTATCAGATTTTGTAGAAGAGTGGTACACTGCATTGAAATCTGTCATATTTTATTTTTCTATAAGTGAGCCTGAGTTGAGACGTCAACTAACAGCCTATAGATGTATAACTTGAGCAAATGATCCTCTGAACTCTGTCAGCTGAACTTTAAAATTCCTGAACCCTTGGAAACCTAGGAATGAACTCAAAGACATATGCAGAAAGAGATTCCACACTGGGTTCCCACAGGTGGTATTGGCAAAGCCTCTCCTCTTCCAGGAATCCCTGGGTAGCTGCATCAGTCTTGAGGATTTCCTTAGTTTTATACCCTGATCTTAATCCAATGTCTTCTCCTCATTAACCCAATTTTCTCTTATTTCTGCTCAAGATTATTTGCTACCTTTCCAAAATATTTATACTTATCAATCTTGGAATTCTATTTCTCCTTTTGTACATGATATAATTTGTATATTACATGGCATATTTTCTTCTGAGTAAAAGAATTTACAAAGATAAGAAAAATCAAGTAATAAAAGAGTAATGACTACAAACCAATAAAAATTGCCATACATTTGAAATGCCTTCCCCAATCACAATTGTACATATTTAATTAGCCATGACTTACAACATCAAGTCCATAACAAAATAAAGGTAGTTTGAATTTTAAGAAAATTTTTTTTAATATTTATTTCATATGATGCAAATACTTTTCCGTTCTGGCTATTGTGCTTTTTTCCTCATTTCAATAAAATCACACATTACTGATCACTATTTAGAAATCTTACAATCTGTTACATATACATATATTTCAAATTTATAATGAGATTATATACAGTTCACATTGTCAGAGAGTGTTTTGAAGAATTAGATGAATAATTATATTTTTCTAGAACCAAGGATCTAATTCAGGGCCTTGCATTTGCTTGGTAGGTGGTGACACCACTGAGATACATCATTTGTCTCAAAGATGGATAATTTTTTTATATTATTTCCAATTCAAATATCCCCAGTATCAAGTACAGGGCATTTACAGTATGTAATTATGGTTGTTAAACTAGATTTTCAATTAAACTGAATTAAGAGGCTCCTGGAGAGTTGACAGGACTATGAAGCCATCAACTTCATCAATAGATTAGTCTACTGATGACTTCAAGGCTGCATGGGATTCTAGGAGGAGGGCTAAGGATGCAAAGAACTTGAGAGCCATATCTGGCTTCCAGTCCCTGACTCTCTCACTCCTTCCAAGCTGCTGTGCTTCCTATCTACCATAGGTTGACCAATTCCTTCCAACATGATATCTCCCCCTTGAACTGGCTGACTATGGACTGAAACCTCTGAACCATGATCCAAAAATAACCATCTCCTCCTTTAAGTTTTGCACACCAGGTATATTTTGTCATAGTGACCAAAGCTGATTAAATGTGATAATTTTTTCCAATGACATTTTCATATTTTCCAGTTTCAAATTTAGGAAAAAATATATATCTATATCTATCTATCTATATCTATCTATCTGCATCTACATATAAATATAGATAGATAGATAGATATAGATATATATCCCAACTTTGTTTTAAATAAGAGTCAACATTTTAAATAAAACATTATTATCCATGGTATAACTCAATAAACATTAATGATTAATGCTAGGATTTTTAGGTATTCAATACAAAGCATAACTCATTCCTCATATTTTCCAATACAGAATATACTTTGTAAGCTCATACTTGTACTTTTTTTCCAGGAAAATATTTGTTGTAAATTACACATCCAAACCTCATTTATTATTATTACTTTGTAGCATGTTTGCATAATTCTTCACTAATTTAGCATATAATTATTCAATGCCCAGGTACCTCTTACAATGGTGCACTTGAAACATTAGTGTATATAAAAAATCCTTTCATCCTCTAAGAAATATATATAACAAGGTAGTTAAAAGACATGAAAATGAATAATACATTATAAATGTGAAAACAATATAATAAAATTTTACAATACAATAATACAAATATTTAGTAAACTTCACTCTGACAAATCATACAATGTCAAAAGTAAAAAGAAAAGAAATTATACGACAGTATTGACTTTGAAATATGTTAAATTATGAACTTGGCAAAAGAAAGTATCCTAGTTGGATTTAACACTGGAGTGTGTGGAGATTCCCACAAAGCTCATGGGATCATGGGGTGTAATGCCTATCAGTGTGTCGAATGTGTGATGAGTGTAACTTAATGCAATATTATGAGGGCATCACTCGGAAGAAGTCCATCACTAGGTCCTCTGGGACTTCCATCTATCACAGACACTATTTCCTGGCAACAGTCTTGCTCCACCATACCCTTCGGCAAAGTTTCTGTCTTGAAACCACCTGACCTTGGAGCGAAACCTCTCCACTGAGTTTTGGGGTCAGGGCTCTTGGCCCACTCTTCAGAAAGTTGCACAATAGAGAAAGCCAGGATTTGAATCTGGAGGAGGGTCAAGAGAGGAAGAACTGGAGACTGGATAAAAAAGCTGTGGTTCTTCTACAGAATGGAGTATTACTCTGCCATAAAAAATGATAAGTTTGAATCATTTATACTTCAATGGACATACCTTGAGGATATCCTCATAAGTGAAATAAATAGGGCACAGATAGGTACATATGGCATTTTTTCTCTGGTATGAGAAAATAAAGATGTAAATGAGTCCTAGCATTGTATGTTGTATATTGTGAAATAGAAAATGCTCAATGTAAAATAGGGTGAAAGGGGAAAATGTTGAGATTGTAACAAAAAAGTAAGGAAACACATTTTATGTATATGGGTGGGTGGTAGGGTGGGTAGGGCTATGGGAAAAATGAGAATTAAGTTGTGTCTTACACTGGTACAAATCCCCATTATGGAGTGCAATCATGATGTGTATATTTAATGTACCAATAAAGATTATTATTTTTTTTAAAGAGAGGACAAGAGATTTTTCAGAGGTTCATTGTTCTGCTTTGAGAAGAGGAATATATGTAATGTTCTGTGGTCCAATGGGGTGACTATGGTTATTGATATTTGATTTAACATTCCAAAACAGATGACAAGATTGTGCATGTTCTCATTGCTAAGAAATAATTAAATGTGCGAGTGATAGGTAGATCAAATTCTTACATTTTATCACACAATGAATACATGCACCAAAACATTGTAGGGTGCTACATAAACATGACAATGACTGAGAACCAATTAAAAATAAGATAATTTTGAAAAGGTGGATAGGAATTTAAACTCAATTGACCTGTCTGCAACAGGGCTGTCCTTTAACTAGGGTTGTACATAGTTTATTTCTAGAAAATTGTATTTTTAAAACTCAGAAAATAATAAACTGTACTACAAGGATTCAAACTTAGGATTGGAATCCTAAAAAGGAAATTACAAATGTAGTGCAGTATTTATGGAAAGAAACAAACTTCTACAGGATATCCTGTTCTCCCCTGAAGCATTTTCACTCCTATCAGACCTGCTAAGATCTCTCTTCTCCTTGGATTTCCCTTCACTTCATTATTTTAAATAACCATTTCACTGTGACATCAGCAGCGTTTTCGCTGTAGAATCGTAAGAGGTACCAATTCTGGCTCAATAATAATTGAGTCCTAAACTTCTCTGAGTCTTTCTATATTCAACTCACTTCTCCTCATGTAAGTATATCCAGCCCAAGCACATGATTCTTTCTATAGCAAGTGCTCAATATATGCTTTGCCAAGGTATTAAATATGGCTGAGAGGCTTCAAAATGACTCCAGAATATGTACATAGAGATACTCAGTGCATAGTTAAAATTTGTCCAAAGTGGACCCAAGAAGTAAACTTTTTTTTTTTAAATTATCTTTATTGGTACATTAAATATACACATCATGATTGCACTCCATAATGGGGATTTGTACCAGTATAAGACACAACTTAATTCTCATTTTTAGAAGTAAACTTTTGAAGAGTGACTAGAATGACATAAGGGAAAGGTGAAATCAGAGAAGAATGCACCCCTCCAAGCTTTACACCCCAGTGTCTTAGAGTGTGGCGTTTACAGAAGGCTCTCTCACTCACACTTCACCCCTTCATTACTTCTCCTTTTACATATTCAAGTATTCAAATCAGTGCTCATAAACTGCACCATCCATTTCACCTTCCTTCCGAGTCCCAAATCGGCCTCTTATTCCATTGACTTCGTGGGCATATCTTTACTTAGGAGGCTCACAGGGGTGTTAAGTAAATCATACCTAAAATGCAGCTCATCTTCTTAGTCCCCAGATGATCTTCTACATCTATTATTCTCAGTTAAATAGGAAAATTATCAACCCAGCCTATCTGAATGCTTTCCTCTTATATTCCTTGTGTTTTATTATATTAGCCATTCAATCTTGTGGAATTTACATAATGTCATATTAACACAGGACCTATCACCTAATCTTATTCACACACTCAATTCCTTTCTCCACATCAAAATCACATAATTCATGACTAGGATATTTGCTTTTCACTCTACCACAAAACCTCTTGGCACAGATGTGTTATTCAGACCTATATAATTGTACTGATTAGAGAAGATGAATACCGATCCGTTGTCTCAGTCTCCTTTGTTTTTCAGTATAACATTTTTGACAATGACAGAGCCATTAGAGTATGTTATCTTCAAGGGAAAATATAGCAAAAAATAACCATTTTTTGGTATTGCTCAAGCCAAATAAGATAGCTCTGTAATTAATTGGTGATAACCTAATGCACCCTTTGAAGTGTAACACAAAGAAAGATTATCTAAATTACCCAAATACAGATATGATTATTCTTCAGGAAAAACTAAGATATTTTTCAGTTCCCTCAAGCAGTTGTATCACATGTACATCTACAAATACAGCTAGATGCAGGTCTATATCTTAAGTTATTGTTTTAAAAAGGCAGATTGATTCCTAATTAAATTTAGAATTAATATGTCATCCATACTTTTCATTACTGTTTCATAAAGTTAAATATTTTTCTTATTTAAGAACAAATTCATATAAACTAGAGACCTTTAATTTAATAATATCAATTTTTCTTCTTTAAAATATTACTCATCATTATAAATGTATAAAATATTTTCTATCCAATAAATGTTAACACAGAAGTCCTTATAAAAACACAAAATCTTATCCCATTGAGTGGCTACATTCTATCATTTTATTCTTAATCAGAATAGACTTCATCGTCAAAGCAGCAATGTTCAAAAGTACACGGTAATTTCATAAGTAATTTAAAAAATAAATACATGAAAACAAAAAATATACCAAACTGAACTAAAAGGCTAACCATTATCTTATAATGGATAATCCTGAAAGATAGTATATAATTCTAAAATTATATTTGGATACTTCCATGCTGTAAGCTGTGTGACTAAGTATGTTGACAAAAAGAATCAAACAAAGGAAGATGAGGAAGAGGAAGAGGAGGAAACAAAAAGGAAAGTCAGGGAACCAGGCAAAACAGGAAGCAGAAGAGAGAGGGAAGAGGACAGAGAATCTCAATACACCAATCTAACCACGAGTGTTCCTCTGATATGGCTACAGTCCCAAAATATTGAGCAAAGAGCAACTAATTTTTCCAATATACTTTTTCAAGTATATTTAAAAGTCAATGTAATTTTGTAACTTCAGAAAAACATTTGAACATTGTTTAGTATTGATGGTTACTTAATTTCCAGATTATATATATATATATATATATATTTTTTTTTTTTTAGGTCTTTTGAGACAGGGTCTCACTTTTGCGGTTCAGGCTGGCCCTGAGCTCAGCCTCAAACTCACATCACAATCCTCCTGCCTCTGCCTCCCGAGTGCTGGGATTACAGGCGTGAGCCACCACGCCCGGCACTGTGGTATGTGGTACTGGTTGCTGCTGAGTGTGGGTCTCCACACCCAGTATTGTTATGTGGTTACCGGGGAATCGAACCCAGGCCCTTGCGCTTGCAAGACAGGCGCCGAAACCACTGAGCTAACTCCCCGGCCCCAGATTATATATTTTTACTCTGCAATTTTTAAAAGAAATACAATCTCTTTTAGTCTAGTAATGCACAGACTACAAGTTATATTCAGGGTCTTTTCCTCTCCTAGAAATGTAACTTTTGTTACAGTTTAAGAACTTTTATGTAGTGTAACAATAAAGATTTCAATAAATAAAAAAATAATTAAAAAAGAACTTTTCTCTGGTCATCGAGTTTACTCTTCATTTTCACAGGCTTTCACTAGACTTGGTTGTTCTTTTGCACAGTTTGTGCTGTAGTTTTAATTAAATATCTCGTTACAAAATTACTGGAATCATGTGTCCTCCTCCAGAATTAGGAAGAACGCTAATTCTCAACAAAACTTAGTGAGTCAGAATCCAAAATTCAACCAAGAACTGTTTTCTCTCAGAGTACAACTCAGCACTGGCAAGGCCTCATTTATGCTATCTACTTCACTTCCAAAGTTCTGAAGCCCATTGACTAACGCATTGGGCTTTGAAGAGGAAAGTTGTCTTTGCCGAAAGTTCTGTGGCACAATACAACTACTTCCTGTCTTCTCACACTGTGAACAGAGTGGGCCAGAGAAGGAAAAATGGAGAACGTGGAGTTTGTCTATATCCATAGCCCAGGCTGGTCAGAGTCACTGAGCATTACAGGCATACAGTAATTAAAATGTTTTAAAAGGTTATGTTAATTTAAAAATGTTATAATATTCCTCTCACAAGATTCAATAATTTCCACTACCCTACTTAGTTTGGATTTCCTTATATAGTAACAACATTATTATTTTAAAATTTGCAAAAGTTTCAACAATGTCACTTAAAAGGTAAGCTTAAAATTAATAGTTTTAATATATAGCTTGTTATACAACTTACAGATAACCTCACTATGATGATCGGTGTCAATGACACCACAAGAACTTAGTTCCCTTGAGAGCAGAGATGTAATTAAGACAAATAGTTCAACAATGCTTGTGTCTACATGACATTGTAAACGGAAGATGAGTTTGATCACATGAATAATCCAAATAAAGAAAATAGATGAAGAAATGCATCATGACCTTTAATATTGCCTGGCATATGTATATTGACACTATTATCTAGTTATTGTGAATAATTATTTAGACTAGAAGAGTTAAAACCAGTTTGAATGCTACAAAATTATATTCTATAAAAATAAAAACTGAGGGAGGTCTTATCTTGTCACAAAACAGATATGACAAGATACTTATTTTATTTATATTTTAAAATTCCACTACAGTTCATCCTCCTTTAAGGAAATATACTTGGAAGGTAAAATTATCAAACAACCTTTTAAAATTAATGGAGTGTTGAAATGATTTTAAATGGATGATGTCAGTTTACTTTATTTAGAAAATAATTCACAGTAAGGAAACTAATTAATTTACCAACTTATACACTACAAAGTATATTTAGAGTTATCTATACAATTGAAAATGTTTTTAATATTTCAAAACAGAAATCTCCAACTTATTTTAATAGAGGAAATAGAGAAGTTTTGCCTTTTGAAATCCAAGGCATGATTATAGGAAATCTCAAGAAGAAACTTCTTGATATGATTTCAGGTTTGTTTTTTAAAAATTATTGGCAGAATGAGATTAATCATGAGTTCTAGAAGGTATGTTGTGAAATAGAAAACACTCAAAGCGTAATTCAGTGAAGGGGGAAAATAATGAGATTATAGCAAAAAAGAAAGGAAAGAAAGTTTATGTTTATAGGGGGTGGGTGTGGTAAGGTGGGTAGGGCTATAGGAAAAATGAGAATTAAGTTGTGTCATATACTGTTACAAATTCTCATTGTTGAATGCAATCATGATATGTATATGTAATGTACAAATAGATTTCAATTTTAAAAGACCTTCGGAAAAATCTATTATTGTTCCCACATGCATATATCAAATTAGCAGCTAGAGAGAGAGAATAATCCCCAAATGCTTTAGAGTTGGTGAGCATAATATAAAATCCCCATGGGAGAAACTAAAATGAGATTTTTTTGAAGAGTTTTGCAATTCTCTAAATGTAGTCTGAATTAGGTATTTTAACATGAGGGCTCTCAAAGGGGATAGAACTTGTCTTTACTGATTAATATTTGCTAATGAACACTGGTAGCGAGTGTTGTTTAGACAACTCATTTCTTAGATCTTTTTATTCACATTTACAAATGTCATCTTTGAAACTTCATGAAAATAATTATTTTTCATATTCTCATCATTAGAGTATTAAAAAATGTCAACCCTTACTTCAGAGCTATAAACTATATCAGAAAAAAGAGAAACTGCAACCTGATATTTGCTCTTAAGAACATAATACCAAGTTCTTAAACAGAGAGTATGTGAAAGTGTTGGTTTATACAATAAATGGTGTGCCACTAAATTCTCTGTGACATGTGACAGACAGCATTTAAAATAATTTAATCTCAGGGGTTATGTATTTATAATTTACTGTGGTACTAAGGGCTGAATCCAGAGCTTTCATACTAAGCTGTAATCATGATAGATTTTTTTTTTCTATTTTGAGACAAGGTCAATAGCTCAGTCACTAACTTGCCTAGACCATTCTCAAACTCACCTCCTCTTGCCACAGCCTCCCAAGTAGCTAGTATCACAGGCTGTGTGCCATTGTACCTGGCTTCAGGGAATATTTTCAAGTGCTGCTGGTATAGAAAAAGCTCCACATTGAAGGTCAGAACTGAACTGGATATTGAAGGATATCAACAAGAATTTTAAACATGAAATTTAAAAGTGCTCCATTTCTGAGCCTGTATTTTCCTTGGAATCAGTTCTGGTCTTTAAGATTGTATTGGTTCTCCATTGACTTCAATCCAGCACTGAAGACAACAAAAGTTTAGTATCTTACATTTCTGGGAACAGAATTCCAAAGTTGAAAGTTCCATGGCAAAAATCAAGCTGCAGTACCCCTGCTTTCTTTATGGATGATTGAAGTGTGAATTCCAGTTTGTATTCATTTCCAGCATCTAGAAAGAGTTTCCCATTTCACTAGCTTGTGTTCTTCATGTTCCGATCTTTGTTTCCCTCCTTTATAATACTTCTCTGACTCTCTTCCCACTGCCCCCTTCTCATAGAATACTCTAGATTACATTGGACTCACCTGGAGCATCTATGGAACATTTCAGTTATAAGGTCCTTAAATTACTTAAATTAGGTATTTTGACCTTGCAGGTAAAATGTTCATCCATAGGCAAATAGGACACCGTACAAAAAGATTTTTTTTTTTTTGCTTGGGTACCCCTACACATGGAAACTTTAGGGCTAGAACACAGGTTGAGTTTACCTGTTGTTCAGTCCTGGGTCATTTTTTTTTTTTTTTCTGCAGGACAGAAAGATCATATCTATGTACGATAAACTTACTTTTTTATGTGACTAGATAAAATCTGTTGACTGATCCAAAATATATCTGCAAATATTTATAAATTCTACACATATTCATCGATTATGCTGCTTCTGATTTGATACACTCTTCAGATCTTATTTTAAAACTAACGACATAATTATCTGAAACTATGTTTTGAGGGGACTCCCATGCTTTTACATTGGTACCTGTTTTGCATATAAGAGATATAGACTTGCTAAATGCAAAGAAGTATATAAATAGACTGGTAGGAGGTGCTTCAAAATCTACAAAGTTATGTAAAACACTGTTTGTGTTATTATAATGATATAAACACAGTTATTGATTTTCCAATCTAAAACTGTCTCTGACTCTCTGTTGTTGTAAGTCAGTCTGCTTCCTTAAATTATTCCGGGATATTCAGTTGAGTAATCCCTGTTGTACTTTCCTCCATCTATTATCATTATACAGATAATCATTATTCACTACTTAAGTATATGTGTTGTGTTTAATTTAACATGATTTAGAAAAATAGAAAAGAGAGCAGGAGAGATTAAATGATATTCAGATATTAACGTTAAGCATGAATACTAATCACTGGTCTAAGGCCAAAAAATGTTTAAAAGTCTATTTCCTAAAATGTTTCAACTTGTTCTTTGTTACTTCCAGAATAAGAGTGCAGATTAATTTACAAGATGATGCCTAAAACATAATTAATTTTTTGTGAATATTAATAAGTCTCTCAGGATGAAGTTACAATTATTATGATAGAGGATAATTCATAATAACTGTAGTTTCATTCATTAACCCACAGCAAAACAGCACTAAAAACTCAAATATTTTTATACTAAAAATTGTGAATAAACTCCTCACAAAGAAATTAGCTTTGTAAAATTGTTTGTAATTTTCAATAATTTCTTCAAAATTAATCCAGTATTCAAGCCAGATTTAAATGCATGCTGCTGATATATTGTCTAAATCAGTCTTAATTGTTGTCTTTGAATATTTTTCCTGTGCAATATCTTTCTACAACAGAATATTTTTCTTGCCTTCTAACTACGCTTTCAACATTATATCATTCTATTAAGTTACAAACTCTTTTCTCTTTAAGTATTCATGAAGCAAAATAATTGCATAGGAAAGTAACTCAGTGACCAAAAAAGTGATAAATTATTGCTTGCTATAATTAAGTAGTAACAATATTTCATCATGCACATTTTGTGAATAAAGCCACTGCAAAGAATGTGGTTGAGCTTTAAGTCATCATTTAAGTTTGAGAATGTGATATTTGACATATAAATACTTTATTTATAGATGCCAGTTAGTGTTAAGGATTGTAAATACATGGTTTGTGTCAGCATTAATACAGAAGGTAAGAAATCATTTCTCACAGGAAATCAAAAAGTATCTACTTTATTTAATTTGATAACAAGTGACTAACTCAATGGCTGCATGTAAAAAGTCACTTAATTTGTTTCAGAGTATATTATTCTTGATTGTATCATCTCAGTTCAGTAAATCATAGGAAAAATGTTTTCCAGCAGAGAACAGAATTTGTCAATGTGATGAAGTTTTAAAAATAAATCTGTGATTTGCTGATGCTTCCTTTCTTGCACATTTTTCCATTTTGCATTATTTCATTTCTTTACTCTTCTTCATTTTTATATTTTTGTTTATTTAATGGACAGCTTTAAATGGTGGGAGTCACAGGTCAGCTGAGGTCTAACGAATCTGTTAATTTGGAATTGGGACAATACTCTTCAGGAGCATCTAATGTGTTCTATTGTTAACACTGCTGTATTAATGCTGAGTAAAATAATAAAGTGCATCAACCTAATCCATCACCAGGAGCAGCAGCTGTGCCTGAGCTAGAGTATTTGGTCATCAGAAGTTTCAGAAGGAACAAGTCATGTCAAAGTCAATTTTGACCCAAGAATATGGTTGAAAGGATTTTAAGTGAAGTCAGTGTTCCATCTAAGTTTCAAAATGCAATTTTGGTTCCAAACTTCTGTGGAACAAAACTGAAAAATAATTCTTTTCAAATTTATAAATTAATTGTGATATAAGATCTAAAATGCACTACACAGTAAGATTGCATTGATAAGATGGCGTCTTGCATGTTCTTCCTCAGTACCTAGTGGTGCAGATAATAAACAGACAGATTTTGTCTTATTTTCATTCAGAAAAATATCATTCAACCAGATTCCTTCACTTTTGGGAGAAGTAAATGCTTGTTTTCCAAATTGGATTGAAGAAAAAATACCATATTAGAAGCAAAGTACATATCTATCAAAACAGCCTCCACATTTAAAGTAGAAGTGGAACTAAGCACCATCATTCCATTCCAAAAGGTATTCTATGATCTCTTTTTATATGTAGTCTTTCCATTTGGGTTAATACTAGATGCAATAAAATCTTACAAGGCCACATATTTTAGAATCCTCTTGTAAAAGTTTGAAGTAGACTTAGCAATTAATAACTGATGCTTTAAGTCCAAGGCATAGAATGTTATATGTAAAATTCACCCACAGTGACTTGTTAAATCTTACAACTGTCATGAAATTTAAAAGCAGCTTGCCAATTATACAAGAGTTGATTCTTAAGAAGTGTCAAGTAATGGTTGTCAATTAGGAGGCCAGCTGTCAATGTGAGACATTTACAACAGCCATCGAGCTTTGCTAATCCATTCAATTTCTATGACATGTGCCACAGTTTGTCCCTATGGCTGAGGTTATTAAAAATATATTCTCAAATCACCCTATCTATGATACAAGTGCATTCAAAGAAATCTAATTTGTGTTTATCCCTCTTAGTTTGTATGCATCAGTCAACGGTTAA
>PVIR01029944.1:0-20692 GCA_004026965.1 Petromus typicus
TTAGGGAAATACAGCCCTGTGAGTAGAAAGAGCGCGAACTGGGTCCCGAGGCAGAGAGGAAATGGGGAGGGTGTACGTCTGTCAGTGTGTGCTCAGCCCCGCCTGTTCTCCACTCTCCACCTTTCTCAGGCAGAGGGCAAAAATGCTGCTTACCGGAATTGTATTCTGTCTCGGTTTTTTTTTTTTTTTTTTGCTTCACTATTATATATTTTTTTTGTCTGTTTTGTTCATTGTGTAAACATTGTACAGACGTACACAGATCAGAAAGAATTGTGTTCCCCTTGGTGGGGGGTACACAGATGCTCTTAAGAGGTACAGGGCTGAAATACTTTAGAAAGAAAAGATTACATGCAAACTCCATTTACAAAATAAAATTTAATTAAATTTTAGAAGGGCGCATGTGACTCAACAGGAAAGGTGGAGAATATTTGAAGAGCTTACTGATACACACAATTGTGGAAATGCAATTTGGATAGTGTAACTGTACGGTCCAGAATAACAGCCTTGTTCAATAATTTGTCTTGCTTTATTTTATCTGTAGACGTTCTTTGTATTTGTTTTACACCTGAATGAACTGGCATTGCATTATTTTTTCACTGGCTATGCACGTTTATTTAGAAAGCTGTTTTGTTTCCTGAGATCTCCTTAACAGAGATACCACTTTGAGGAAACATACCTTGCACAAAAGTCCTTTGACCACTTGGGTGTGTGATCTTTGTAAGATAACTGGGTGCAATAATGTGAAGCATTTAGGTACTCATTCAGAGGGCTTGCTAACTCAGGGGAGCTCAAGGATTTGTCCCCAAGATGGAAATGTAGAACCAGAGCAGAGATTTGGCAAATAAATGTTCATGTCATAAAAGCCAGAGGGAACTTTTCCTCATAAATATTTACAAAGAGATCTTAGGTGGCCGCAAATCTCTAAATGTCAAACACTAACGGCTGTGTTGGCTTTCATTTCTCACACTCAAAATAATCAACTCTCCACACTAATATGATTTCAAAGGGAATTTTGAAAATGCAATGAATAGAGTAACAAATTCAAAATTAGGTTCTGGGGTAGTGCCTCAGTGTTCTGATATTTAGAAAAAGAATTATTTTGTTTGCTTAGATTTATAAGCTAGTATTTCGAAGAGTTTTCAATTTTGGACTTGTTTTTCAAAAAAGGGATCTTTTCCAAAATATGAATGCTTTAATAAAAATTATTTTGTGCCTTACAATATTCCAGAAAGAGTCAGCTGGCAACTATTTAAACCTAAAGATTACCTTTTAGGATAAAATTCTCTACAGGCCTTCATTTTCAGGTTCATATTGTGCGTAACTCTCCTAATTTAGCACTGACAAAGTTAATGTTTGCTTCATTACATAAAATGAAATTTTAAATATTATTGTTGGATCAATAGTTGATGGGTCAGTAAAAATTAAGGTGTAGGAGTATTAAAAAATAGTTTTACTAATTTTGTGGCCTTGAGAAATTTATATAATCTTTAGTTTTTTGTCACAATAACAGAAATGGAAAAGCTATTTCTTTACTTCGTAAGTACCTTGGCAGTGTTAAATGGTTATATATTATTCAGCTGCCACTCATTGAACATTTTTGCTCTGAGGAGGCCAAAATCTGAGTGTGGCCCCTGGATTTTAGGAATACTCTGTTTAGGGAGAAAATGTTTTCTTAGCCCCATATTAAACAACTGATAAATGGAACATTACTTAAAGAATCTTTGGCATTCACACTCTTAATGTGGACAAACACATTAAATCATTTTTTAATTGCCAGAATTCTCCATCATTTTAAATAAATGGGCATTTTTATTTTTACGTTTTAGTATTGGAGGTCAAACTCTGTATCTTACACTTTGTGAGGCAGGCTCCAGAACCACTGAGCTAAATTCCTGGTTCTTGTTTTTTTTTTAATGGAAACCATCCATTCTTCAATATAAAGCTATAAACTTTATATCACTTGATATAGGAAAAGGCTTTGCATTAATTATTTTATATTGCTTTTTATGTTAACATATTGATATATTAATTCTAAAATCCTAGGGAAAAAGAGAAAAACTCATTCGTGATCCTTCATCTTGTAGCTCTCTGGAATTTACCACTCTTTATTTCTGTAGATCTGAAAAGAAGAACACATTACATTGTGTTTTGCTTATCTGTGTGAGATCCGAAGTATTTGGGGGGATTTTCCGAGCTTCTAAGTGGAGGAAGAGTTTTAAAGATCGATGATAAGTAGTGAAATTGTGGTGAGGGTGAGAGGTGCATTGTGGGTGTGGGATGACTGGGAAAGGCAGGGGTGCTGCTGGGGGGAGCTGTGGGCGAAGGCCGGGTGGGGGCATCAGAAGTCTGAACGAAGTGGATCACAGAGACAATTACAGGTGACACAGTCAGGAAAGAAAATCTAGAAGGTATGATGGAGTTTTCCTATTTATGAGAATTATTCTAAACATAAACAAGGAGTGTCAAGTTGGAGAATTTGTCATCGCTAAGGTGGAAGACAGTTTCAGTGCAGTGCTGTCAGAGTGACTCACCGGGAGATGGAAGTGTGAGCCTTGGCCTTCGAGTTCTGGCCACTAAAAAAGGTGAGCAAGGAGATAAAGAGAGAAGTAGGTTGATCTGTTTTAATGAAGGAATTTTTTTTCCCAGTAGTCACTTCTGGTGATTTACTTTCTTTGCAAAGAAGGATTCAAGGTCAATGTCTGAGAGTTAGAAGAGAGTATAAGGAATACAACTGTCCTTTTGAGAGGGACAATGAACTGAGTTTAGGATGTATAGGAGCTTTCAAGAAAGGCCAAAAATGTCTTTAATAGCAGTCTTTGAGTGGACAGTGTGTATTTTTGTTCCATTCTTAGTCGTGTGGGCTTAGATTTGTAGCAGGATATTTGAGTTTAATTACAGGTTAAGAAATTCCATTAAGTAGGTAGATAAAGAAAAGGGATAAGAAACCGAAAGTATGCAAAAGGGAAAGAAATATTCTCTCTTCTACCCCAGGTCTTCATCATCTTCCATATTCTGTTATCCTCCCAGCTGAATCAATAAAGTTCGAATGCCCAATCCCAATTTGGACTTGGAAGTCAACTTGTAAAGTTTTAAGGTAAAGTTTCTGTTTTTGCTTTAAAACCCGCTCCGGATGACATTTGTCCTCAAGAAGTGTCACTTCCCTTCTTCTACAGTATAAAATCTTGGAGTCCTGCTTCGGCATCATCTTGTTTTTACATTTCATATCTTTCCGCCTACAAATACATGTCAGAGACTGGGTACTTCTCACCCCAATTTGGTGCTGCCAGCTGGCCTAAGCCACTGTTTCCTGTGGCCTGCGCTCACTTTTCCTGCTTCTCTCTCACACGCTGCACTCTCACGACTGTCTAACGTCACCCCACCGGGCTCCTTGTCCTGATGCATCCAAATAGTTCTCGTCGTTTCTGGGCTCAACACGTGCCAGTGGCTCCTCTTCTCCTTCAGAAAACAGCTACATCTTTAAGACAGACCAGACATGCTTGTATATCCAGTCTTTGTGATCTCACCTCCTGTCCACCCTCCACTTGGCCGTTCTGTTCTACTCACATGTTTTAGCCGCATTTGCCTTCTGGCCAGTCCTGGAAATTATTATTATTATCATTATTATTATTATTGCAGTGATATGTCTCCATGGAATTCTCTATGATCATGTGCAGCACACTGCCTGGTGAGGAAGACTCTGAAGGCACGGTCCCTACCCTAGGGCCTTCCTACCCTCTTTTCTATCTTGTTTTCCTCTGTTTACCTTGTATGCGATATGCAGAATTCTCATTTTGCATAAATGTTCAGGTATTTAAACTGATCACTGGCGACAGTCAAGAGTCACTAATACAGAATAATAGTTATGAACTGTAACTCATTTTTATCATTTTTACATTTTATTATTAAAATGTAGTCATCAATTTTGCAAAGATTCACCTTACAGAATCGTGCCCATCCATCCTTGGCTCTTTCAGCTGTCAGGCTGCTCCATTAGTAACTGCATCACATCTCTGTGATATTAAATAGATGCTCACTTTCAAAGACTGAGATTTTTTTTTTCTAGCTTTGCTCACAGAAGATATTTATGATGGGGATATTCCCAATAGATTCCCAACTTTTCATTTGTCTCTGTGAAATAGTTTTAGCGAAGCAATCTAATAAATCACATGTTTAAACTGCTAGATAAAAGATGCTTACTAAATATTTTGAGAAACAAATTTTGGTTTGTTATTCTGCTTATTTTTAGTTCTGATTTTTTTTTTTTTTTTTTTTTTTTTTTGTCCACACTAAGGAAAATGCTATTTGGTTTGGACATTCACAAGAAAGCCTGGAATTGGAAATATAGAAATGGAGTTAAAACTGACTTAAAGATAACTAAATTATTTCTGAACTTCTCAGATTCCATTGCTTAGATACTAATTTTAATACCTGCTCAGACTAAAATGTATAAATTGCCTGGTAAGAAATACATACGCTGTCAGGTTTTATCGAGTTTACTTACAGTTTCCAGCACATACACTGTTTTCTCTGCCACAGAAATTTATCCATTTCAGTATTGTTACATGGAAAGTAAGGCACAAGATATTATTTTGCTCAAAAATCTGTTTTTAAGCATAATTACTGCTGCTGCATCTTGTTAGAACAGGAGTGCATAACAAGGCAGTAACAATATTTCTTGTATGTTAGAAATTTATCTTTGGCTGAAAAATAATGATGGGAATGCTTTACTGTCTTTCTGATAATGACCACCAGTTCATTTCTATTACACAGGACTATAAACACTTTTTGAATACTCAACTAAAGAGTGTTATTTTGCATTTACAGACATTTCTTCTATCAATCACCATATTGTTATCTTGGCTTGCTAGTAAAAAAGAAATGAAGCATTGTTGAATTCATTGTGAGTCCACATGTTTTCAAACATTAAAAAAAAATCATCTGTTGTTTTTGTGTATTCAAGTGGCTGATCATCAGAAAAAGGAAGCGTTTAAAAGTATCATAGACTTTTGTGTATGCTATATAGAAAAATATAATGAACAGAAAAAATAACAGTAATATTTTGTTTTCCAAAAGAAATTAAATAAAAAGTTTATATGCTTTATGAATCCTCCACATTCTTTGTTTTTTCAGATATAATTAATAGATAATTTTTTCGTTTAAACAAGAGTGTTGTTTAAGGCAGTATCTTGCATACTGGCACATTTTTACAGAATTTGTTTCAGCTATTTCTGTAATGTCTTATTTTTTCATTTGGCTATTGAGAACATATTGTGGTTTTGATGCTTTATTTTTCTATTATTACATTTTTTTTGTAAAAATGATACGATGGGCATGTTGCTATATATGAGATCTTTGTACTCTTTCATGAAATTCTGGATAGGCATATCAATCAATTTCATTCTAGTAAAAATCAAATCAAATTCTTATTTTAGTTTCTGTTCCCAAATGATGGTTACTAAAATAGGACTTGTTCTTGAAAAATATATAGCAACAACTAAGACATAATAATTAAAAATGTGATGCTATTCTGAAAGTTTAACTTTTAATTTTAGCAATACTATTAATATAATTATTGTTCTCCATTCTATTGTATAATTTTAATATGCTGTTGATTTAAATTGGATATAGTTTAAAAAATATAGCTCATGAAATCTTACAGTGTTGTAATAGCTATAAATATATTTATTGAACTATTTATTTAATTAAAGTTCTTAATATTTACATTGGTTTATTCTTAAAAATAATAATTTCAATAAATATAATTATCATAGTATTTTTCTATTTCAACAATGGACACCTATCTAGTATCTGACAGTTGCAACAAGCCTATGACATGAATTTCACTGAAACTTGAATATAAAATTACAGACTTGTGTTTGAAATTGAATATGACACTGTTAGCAGAAAATCTGAATGTAATTCTCTGGGCACACCAGAGATTCTGTTAGGCTCAATAAATATAATGGTAGTCTATGTAGCTGTGTCACACTCTAGTAAAATGATGCCCCTCAAAACTGATTCGTGGGCTTGGGATTTAGCTCAAGTGGTATTGTGCCTACCTTGGAAGCATAAGGGCCTCAGTTTGATCCCTGGTAGCCCCCCAAACAAATAATTTCAAAATTTGAATGGAAGAAGTTATTCAGTTATTTAGTTTTAATGATGAAAAGTTTGGGATTAAATATCAAATTTGATTCATATGCTATAGATAAAGCTGAAATTTATCACATTTTTATTTACTTAATAAATTTTACTTTAATATCATATATATATATATATATGACAGATAAAGGTGTAGATTTATATATTGTTAGGATGATATATTGTAAATGTTTACTTCTGTGCCTCTGTCTACTGAAAGTAAGTATGTTCCATGTGAACAAGGCTTTGTTTGTTCTTTTATTTCTCCATCTCTGATACCAAGAATTCTGGATACATTAATTTTGCTCAATTTTTTTTTTTTTGAGACAGGGTCTTGCTTTGTAGTTCAGGCTGGCCCTGAGCTCAGCCTCAAGCTTATATCACAGCAATCCTCTTGCCTCTGCCTCCTGAGTGCTGGGATTACAGGCATGAGCCACCACGCCTGGCACTGTGGTATGTGGTACTGATTGCTGCTGGGCATGAGTCTTCATGCCTAGTATTGTATGTAGTTACTGGGGGTCAAACCCCGGCCCTTGTGCTTGCCAGGCAGGCGCCAGAACCACTGAGCTAAATCCCTGGCCCAACGTTGCTCAATTTTTAATAAAGGAATGATTGGATGATAACCACTAAACAGCCATCATTAGGCATAAATAGGAATATGCAGATATGCAAAGACTAAAGAGAATGTGATAAAATAATGAGATTAAAATCTCTGATGGTCTATGAAGTGCAAAATTTTCACAATAACCTTTGATATTTTCTCCCCCTAAGATGCCATTTATCATATATACAAAGAAAAAGGAAATATGAAAAATTATGGGACTAAGTATAGACACTGCTAAAAAGATGTCACATCTCCTTCAGTTCCTGGATTTGAGCCATCATCTTCTGAACTGGACTCAACCCTGAAGAGAATGACGCTGCAACATGAACATGGAAACAGATGTGCATAGCCATGATTCTCCCAAGACTTCCCCTAAGAGACTTAGTTTGCTGTCTGCTGGGAAATAAGTTTGTCTACGTATGTTGAAGACTATTAAGTAGGGTTGGAGCTGACATTTAAATCTGGAATTCCAAAACTTTTTCATGGATCTCTTACTAAGGGCAGGGAACCTGTAGGAATTAGGTAAGGAATGGAATCTAGCTAGAATCAATCCATTTTGCTATGTGACTCCATTAGATGTCTAGACCTAACTTGGTATCATTTACTGTGAATACCAGCAGTATACTTTGGAAAGACTTACTTGAAAACTGGAATAATGGCCGTAATAGGTTCTTGGCCACATCCAAGAATCAGTTCCATAGTCATAAGAGTGGAGGGCTGGTCACAAAAAGGGCCAGTACCCAGTCATGAAGGCTTGTGTCACATTCTTGTATGTCACCAGGACTTGGAAACATGATACCTGAATATTGAAATTAGATAGTGGAAGAGGGAGAGAATAAATCCAAGTTGAGCTCCCTAATATATTCACCACTTAGTTTAAGTGCAGATTAAGCCAAATGGATCTTTCAGGATGAAGGTAAATTTCCAAAAGTATATACAATTAGCAGGTCAAAGTGTAGTTAGTTGCTTTTGTTCATGATGTTGCTGTGTGAGAGGATTATTCAGGGTACTTGATATGCAGCCATTGACTTTGAGAATGCATTTGTTTCCAGTCTAGTAAAAAAGAAGATTAAAAAATTGATTACCTTCATATGGAAAGAATAAAAGTAATTGTCTGAAGTTTTTATCAAGTTATGTAACATCCTAGATTCTGTCCTAATGTAGTCCAAGGTTACGGTCTTCTGATAATCGGCTGACATTATGTTGATTGGACAAGACAAATAAGATCCATACTTGCCAGAACTGATTATTATTTGAAGCAGAGAGGGACTCTGCTGCAGGTCAAGTCTATGAGAGAACCTGTTTTCCTCTTTAGGTCATCTGATCCAGCAGGTACCACACTCCTGGAGGTGTCAGTGATGAGGAACACATGATGAACCCCATGTGGTCTTTGAACATTCAATCATTTCTCCAGAGAAATGAAGTTGTCATAAAAGTCATGTAAGTGCACACATGTTAGTGGATCAAAAATGGGAGAATTTTCTATCACACGTAAATTCTCACTTTCCAGGAAGTATCTATCATGGAAAGAGAAGTAAGCAAATATTTGCATCAACAGACATCCAAGAATCAGTTCCATAGTCATAAGAATAGAGGGCTGGTCACAAAAAGGGCCAGTACCCAGTCATGAAGGCTTGCATCACACTCTTATATGTCACCAGGACTTGGAAACATGATACCTGAATATTGAAATTAGATAGTGGAAGAGGGAGAGAATAAATCCAAGTTGAGCTCCCTAATATATTCATCACTTAGTTTAAGAAGGAAACAACTGGAAATATCCGACAATGCTTCTGTCATGGCCCCACCCACCCTACCCCTTCCACTTCTTGAAACTATAACTTCTATTCTGAGTTTTAACAATACAGAGCCACTTTTTTTTTTCATTTTTGGAAGCTTATTTAAGTGAAAATGTACACTGTGTGTTCACTGGGTCATGCTTCTTTTACTTAATTAATATCGTGTTTGTGCATTTCATGTAGATTGTGGCAGTACTTTATGCATTTGCTGCACCTTATCCCACTTTAGGTCCCACTAAGATGTATTTGTCCTTATCATAGTATTGTTATAAAAAACATCTTAGGACATACATATTGGTTGAAACGTGTATGTATTTAATACACCTGTTTTTGTTGAATATATACCCAGGAGTTCGATTTATAGTTCTTTTAGTAAACATGGCCAAATTCAGTAGATAATGACACACAATTTTTTTTACCTCAGTTTTATCAAATGACACCTCACCAGCAAGAAATTAAAATTTTAGTTGAAATGTATTCTTGCCAACACTGATTTGAATACTTAAGTAGGATAATTAATGAGACTGTTTCCACATATAAGGAACTTGGAATTGCCACTTCATTCTCTAAATAAAAATTCAATGCCTCTGAGATATATGGAAGAAATAAAGTCATGAAGAAACTGCTGCCCTTGAAGCCAGAAAGCCAAGATAGGCAGATACAGAGATTACGTAGTTTGTGGGGCCAGAAAATCATCAGCTGTAACTTTTTCAGGGGCTTATGTCAAGGTTTGGAAATCCGAGCCATCACTAACGAGCTCTTGGAGGGTCAGTGAGGGTAACTATGAGATATGAGGATGCCAGGGAGAGCCCATAAGGGAGAGATTTTCATGTGTGTGCATTTTCCTAGGGTACTTGATCATGTTCTCATAGTAAATATCGGAGAAAAATTCCCTTGTGCTTCTAGGAGTGGAGAAAAACCATCTGGAAATGAAACATAGTGCTTTTTTTTTTTTTTTTTTTTAACAAGATCTTCCTTCCAAAGGAACAGCTCCACCACAGCGTGATCTTCTGGGGTTTTATCAAAGCCTAACTGGTGTTAGGAAAGGAAGACATCTAGTTTTAGATGATGCTGGTCTTCCACACGGGACAAGGGAGATGCTCCTCTCCAGCCTTTGCTAGCCTTCCTGTCCCATCCGTAGTGGGGGCGGGGAGAGAAGCACTATTGAAGTTCACATAGTGGAGAAACAAGCAGGACAAAATATGGAGACCTGTAAGACTACAGTGAATACACATATATCACTGTGTTACTAAAAGTCCACTTACAGCAGTTTCTTTTACCCAGAACATCATGTCCAGGAATCAAGCAAACATTGTAGGAAATGCCAAAAGCAAAAAACCATAAACTAATGAAAGCAAGCAATGGAACAACGGAATATATGGGAGGGATTTTGGTATTATTTGACAAGGAATTTTTATGATTAATAGGAATAATTATGAAATTATTATGATTAATATACTAGGATTTTTTTACACTAAATACTTTGTTATATTTATTTTTTAAAATATTTCTGTACTAATATATTTACTGATAAGACAGCTCATGTATTTTTTAAATTGAAATCTTTATTGGTACATTACATATACACATCATGATTGCACACAACAATGAGAATTTGTACCAGTATATGACATGACTTAATTATCATTTTTTCCCATACCCCTTCCCACCCTAACACCCCCACCCCTATATACATAAACTTTGTTTCCTTTCTTTTTTGTTATAATCTCATTATTTTTCCCCCTTCACTACATTTCGCTTTGAGTATTTTCTATTTCACAATATATAACATACAATTCTAGAACTCATTTACATCTTCATTTTTTCATACCAGAGAAAAGATATGATATTTACACATCTGTGACCTATTTATTTCACTTATGAGGATGTCCTCAAGGTACATCCATTTAAGTACAAATGATTCAAACTTGTCATTTTTTATGGCAGAGTAATGCTCCATTCTGTAGAAGAACCACAACTTTTCTATCCAGTCTCCAGTTGATGGGCATTTTGGTTATTTCTAAGATTTAGCAATCACAAACTCGGCTGCTATAAACATGGGTGCACATATGTCACTGTGATATGAATCTTTTAATTCTTTTGTGTATATATATCTAGCAGAGGAACAACAGGGTCAAATGGCACCTATAACTGTAGTATTTTGAGGAATCTCCTAACCTATCTCCACAGGGGTTGTACTAATCTACATTCCCACCGACTTCTTCTCTGCAGCCTTGCCAACATTTGTTGCTGGCTAATTCTGAAATGGCAGCCATTCTTTGTAGAGTGACATGAAATCTTAATGTTATTTTCATTTGCATCTCTCGAATGACTAGTGATGTTGAACATTTCTTCATATGCTTCTTAGCTGCTTTTATTTCTTCCTCTGAAAAGTGTCTGTTCATTTCAGATGCCCATTTTTGAATTGGGTCTTTAAATTTGGGTGGATTGATTTTTTAAAGCTCTTTATATATTCTAAATAGACCTTTGTCTGACAAATGGCTGGTAAAGATTCTTTCTCATGTTGTCGGTTGCCTTTTTGCTTTGTTGGTGGTTTCTTTGGCTGTTATACTAGGATTTTTAATGAAAAGGTATACAGCACTGAAAAAGAGAGGACCATACAAGCAGAAAGATGGAAATCATGAGGCACAATAACAAAAACTAAATGGGTATAATCCAAAACATTGTAACAGAAATACATTCTTTTCTGGGTTTACTGTTAAATTGGACACTTGATAGCTAAAATATATGAAGGACTCACAGAAATCAGGCCCTGCAAAATAAAACACCCAATCAAAATGTGGGCAAGTGAAATTTATAAACTCTTTTCAGAAGCAAGAGAAATATAAATGGCCAATAAATACATAGAAAAATGTTGAACCTCACTGGCCACTAGAGAAATGTGAATTAAAGCAACATTGAGATTTCATTTTATACCAGACAGAATAGAAATCATTTAAAATTGAATAATAAATTCTTCTGGGAGTACAGTGAATAAATAACCCTCCTATATTACCAGTGGGTATGTAAACTAGTATAGTCATTATGGAAATCAATATGGAGATTCCTCAAGACACTAAAAATTTGAACCAGACATTCCTCTGGGAATCTTTCCCTTTGGTATCTTTCCAAAAGTGTTAAAGGCATCATGTTACAGCGATATATGTATACCATTATATACAGCAGCACAATTCAAAATAGTTGAAGGCTGAAAGTAACTGATATGTCCATCAACACATAACTGAATAAAGGAAATGTGGTATCTATACATAATGGGATATTTCTCAGTTATACAGAGGAACACATCTGAGTCATTGATAGGAAATCAGATGCATCTTGAAAATATAAGGTTAAATGAAAGCAATAGGATGCACAAGGTTAAATGCCATGTGATTTTTCCCAAATGAAAAATCCAAAGTATAAATGAAGTTTAGACAAAAATGAAAGGCAGATGGAGGATAGGGCTGGGATTTAGCTCAAGTGGTACTGAGTGTACCTAAGAACAAGGACCATTCCCCACTTCTGAAAAGAAAAAAAAAAAGACATATGAAGGAAACAAGAAGATAGGTCTTTTGCAATTGGGAAGAGGAAAAAAAGTAGAGGGTGAGAGGAAGGGAGCAGGGATGTGGAAAGAACTAGGGTGCATTGAATACCCAAGTGAACACAATCATCATGCATTTCTAGAGACAGGGGTGGGGAAAAAGGAGGAAAAAGGAATGGAATTAAATGAATTAAAGTGCATTGAGTATGTACATCTATTCCCTAAGGTGAATGTAAACCTTATACACTGCAAATATGGACTAATATTATAAAATAAATAACAAACTTGACATAGAATTTCTGAGGATATTTCAATAGAAACTTCAAAAACTGCAATCAAAGAATTTAATGAATAAAACAACAACATAATATCTAAGAATGGTGAGACAGCTGCAAGAGGCCTAACACTCGCATAAAATGGGAATCCTAGCCAGAGAAGAAAAAAAGAGGATAGAAGAAGAAATACGTGAAATAACCGTGGTCAACAATTCTCCCAAGTTGTCACAAGAAACCAGACCACTCACCCAGGAATCTCAGAGTTCACCAAGCAGAATACATTCCCAGAGACTCCTAAATATATAACCTTCAAACTACAGAAAATCAAAGGTAAAAAATAATCCAGCAAGCAGCCACAGAAAGAAAGTTACCTTATCCACAGATACAAAAATAAGATTTACTTAAGTGTTGGGAAATCCTACTAACCCAGAAATTTGCATCATGTGGATTATCTTGCAGAACAGTAACTTTTTACCTATGAAAATCACTTCAAGAATGTTGAAAGATACACCACAGACTATGAGAAAATATTTGGAAATGAGTATCTGATAGAAATTTATATCCAAAACAGATAAAAATTTTCTTGAAATTCAACAGTAAGACAATAATCTGATTTTAGACAGGGTTAAATATCTGTATAGTTTACAAAGCACATGTAAAGATATCAAATAAACATATGGTAAAGTACTGTCCGATATGTTATGTTCTCAGGGGAATGAAAATTAAAATGACAACAAATGCCACTCTGCAGATATCAGCATTACCCAAATTTGGAACACTGAGAACACCAAATGCTAGCAAAGAACTGACATTCACTGTTAGTGTGCATACGGTATATGAAATGGTACAGCCATATTTGAAGACCGACTGGCAATTCTTTAGAAACTAAATATGTTCTTACCATACAATCCATGGAGTGTATCTGGAGGAGCTGAAAGTTTGTGTCCACCCACACTGTTTATAGCACTTTATTTGTAATGTTAAATCTTGAGGTAACCAAGATGTGTCTCAATAGATGCATGGATACAGACAATGCAATATTATGCAAGGTCAAATTTTGAAAAGATGTAGGGGAAATTTAAATGCATCTTAGCTTACAAAGCCCATCTGAAAAGATTATGTGAATCCAACTAGATGGAAGGGGCAAAAGTCTAGAAATAAGCTCAGTGATTACTAGGAAGTAGGTAGAAAGGATAAAGGAACAAGTTGAGCATAAGAGGTTTTAGAATAGATCAAACATTGTGTGATATCCCAGTGGGGGATACGTGTCTCTACATGTGTAGAAACACAGAATGTGCAGCATCAAGCGTAAACTCTTTCTGTGTCATAGTGACGTACAAATGTAGGCTTCTTAGTTGTAATAAGTGAGTGAGATTGATAATGGAGAAGCTGTTCATGTGGGGGACAAGTCACATGAAAAATGTCTACACCTTTCTCAGAAGTTTCCAGTGAACATACATAAACTCTCTCTGTGTGTCTCTCTCTGTCTCTGTCTCTGTCTGTCTGTCTGTCTCTAGCGTGTCTAGACAGCAGTGAAGTTGGAATGGAGTCCAAGGACTTGCAGCTCTCAAATTCTTTACAGATGTAAACACCAAGAATACATTATGTGAGTCATTGTCCAGGAAGAAGGTGAATTTCTCCAGACAGCCTTTTTCAGATGTCCTCTGTGTAGCAGCCATGGAGGCTGCCTATTAGGACCCTCAGCCTGCACCCCCGCCCTGGGAGCTCTCTGAGCTCCCTCGTGCAGGGCATCTGCCTCCATGCTGAGCCCTGACTCAGGCTCCTCTGTTGGTTTCTGCTCTCCCAGGACTGTGCTTTACAAGGTGGAGCATTGGATTTGGGCAAATGAACTAAGGTCAATTCGTTTTCTTCAATGCCTAAATGTTCCAAAATATAATCTGTTTTCATAATAAAAGAAGTTGTGAAAAAATACATGTAATTAGACTAATAATCAAATTGACACAATAATGTTTTAAAAATAACTTAAACAGACAAAATTCCATGAATGAGCTTATCCAGATATATATATTGTTTTTGGTATTATATCCTCATTTTTGAGATTACCAATAACATCTTTGGATGAAGGATTTTTAAGTAAATCTATGTCTATCTCAAAAGAAGAGGAATTAAAAAAATTCTTTGAACTAAATTTATAAAATGCATATATGTGAAAAGATTCCTAAAGGGACACTTGTGCACAATACTGAATTTTTATAAATAATCAGACAATCGTACTTAAATCTCAGTATGAGCCCTCCTGAGCATTTCTAAAGATATCAATTCTTCATTTGTAATGCAAAGTTAGACAAAATGTATCATAGTTGTGTTTTCATTGCAGTTTAAAATTTTGTCAAGGCATAGTGGAATAACAGAAAAAATACAAAGTATTTTAGAGTTTAAATGGTAGCTACTCCTCTTTAACAATAATAACCATTTGTGTATTTGTGAGAAAACTTTCATCTTTCACTGATATTTTAGTGTGGATGGAAGGGACAGATTTGTATTTATATGGGATGATATAGAAATATTCTGAGGAGAAAACAATATAAAATGAGTTAAAACTGGTCACATTAAGGTTCTTGTTATTGGGCATGATTTAAGAAATTCTTGGCCACATTTTTGATTCCAAGTTTAACAGAATTACTTGTTGATAAGACCCAGATGGTGACCAATGAGAAATCCTGCTAAATAAAGGACTCAAATTAGTGTTAAAACAATAAAAATAGAATAGGTTGGCCCATGGTGTAGACTGCAGTGATTTTTAAAAAATACTTTGCTAAGTAGTCTTCTATGTAGCAAAATAAAAATCCAAGTAGCTCTCATGAGCCACATCTCCTGTAGAAATCAATATATTTTTCAAAGGTAATCTTGTAGGTCTAAAATTACTTGACATGAAAGTTGTGTCAGGAAACAGGATCTAAAAATAAACTCTCCAAAAGGAATGTGGAAGTGGTGACAATTGTGTAGGTGGTTTAGGATAGACACAAAATGACCAGCAGGTACAATGCTGACTCTGGAAAAAAGAATTTGACATTGACAAATTTCAAATTTTAAAGATCAATTACAGAATGATGATTTATATTTATTATGACAATGCCAGGGCTAGAATTACTTGCAAAATATTGGTATTATCCATAACTTAGACTATTAGGGTAGTCATACTATTAATTAATGTAAAAGCAGACTCTGGAATACCTTGACAGCTAAATGCTAATATGAATTGTAAAAACATATTTTACATGTAAAATGATTGGTATAGTGGGCTAATGGGGAGCATATTCTGATGCATAATTTATGTATTCATAGGTAAGTGGAAATTGTCTTAATCTAATCACTGCCAATTTACTCTGTATTACATTGTTAATGTTGTAATTTAAAATTTTCCTTCATTCTACCATGATAATAGCAGGGTGCCAATTTAACCTTTTCCAAGATCGTCTGAGATTTTATGAGAGCTTTAAAAAATGTGCAGAGTTAAAATGAAGAAGAAAATAGCTTCCAGACCATTTAGATGGGGCTGATGTCATTATAATTGAAGTCAGGGATAAAATATATACTTTACTTGATTAAATTTAGCTCTGAACTTATTGGCCATAAAGATATAAATAGAAATGAACTTACATATTTCTCACTGATTATCAATTGAAAATGTGGAGGTGATATGGATTTTTTTCCACTCACAGTCCTTTGAGTTATTCCATAAACTAGAAAGAACATTCTCACATTTGTGTTGCTCCTTAAAAATGTTTATCAAAATCTCTTTTATTCTTGGTCTTTCCTGTCATTGAGTAGAGTAGCATCATGAGTCTAAGTTGACATGGGGAGGTGGAAAATATTTTTCATCTAAACAATAGCATCTAAGGTATACAATCCAGTTGTTCACAGAAGAGAATCTCTGTGTTAATGCTCCTGAAAGTGATAGGATTAAATCCCCTGGATTTGAATGTTGTGCCAATAGTTTTATATTTATGGATTTTGTTAAACTATCTGGCATCTTCAGGCTCTATTTACAAATTCAAAAATGATATAAATAATATGTATCTTGAGCTACTGCAATAATCTGAATGCTTATTTCCTCCTCAGACTGTATTTTGAAAATCTAATTACCACAGTGAAGGTGGTGGGACACGAAGCTTCATGAGATGGTTAGATCAGGAGGGAAGAGCTACCATAAATCAGATTATTACCCTTCTAGGTGAGTCCCCAAGGGGGCTGACTTGACATTTCCACCACGCGAATTCACAGTGAAAAGGTCTCTTCTATGAACTGGAAAGTGGATCCTTGTTAAACTCTGAACGTGCAGGTATCTTGATCTTCCTACTCTGCAGAACCAGGAAATATTAATTTCTGTTTTTTGCATAATAGCAAATGTGAAATATTGTGGCACAGTAACTTGGAGGCACTACTGTGAAAAAGTTGAGCATGTCTAAGTCGAGCACTGATAACATTTATTTTCAACAGTAAATACATAATTATTTAACTTCCTGTTGTGGTCAGGATTTGCAAGGGAATAGATTTAATACAGGCCATATAATTTATAGGATTATTTTAATAATATTCACATAAAATGTCAAAAGCAGAGAAGTGCAAGAAATCTGTCCACACACTAGAGACCTAATGAGTCAAGCTGAGGATCTGGATCCCATGGGATTGTCTCATGTAAGTCCATGTCAAGAATCAGTACTGGAGAGGCCCAAAGGCCAATGGTGAAAGCTAGAAAGGCTGCACCTTCACTGGTAGGGTGAAGGATCTATGCCATCAGGAAGTGATGCTCACAGCGCAGCCCAGAGCTCTCTTGAAGAGAACCATAGTCATCCCCAGCAACAGGGAGGCCCTCCGCTCCTGTGACGATAAGAACAGCAGAGTCTGTATTAGGAAAACCATCTGTAGTGGGCTTCTCCAAGAAAGTCAACAATATTCAGTCTGCCCCTTGAGTTCTGTCTGTATGTGTTTGGCAACAGTGCTCAGGTAGGATTGCAGAACCACACTGATTTCGTTCATTTGGGTGTTCCAAGGTGATCATCAGTTAGTCCACCACACTTCCATTAAAATCTGAAATCTCTGAAAGCTTAAAAAAAATCTATATTTTCCATATTGTATCTCTTATATTTGTAATATTGACCCCTGCATCATTTCATTAATTTATTCAAAACTGAAGTTTAGAATAGAGAAAATGTGTATAGAGCTTTATTAATCCTAATTTTGCTCTTTTCCTGTTTTTTTTTTTCTGTAGAATAGCCCCACATCTTGATTAGTTATTTAAAAATCAATATAAATGGATATTACTCTTATATCTTACTGTACAGTGTTTGGCTACACAAAGAATTATTGATTTAGATGAAGAAATGTTAACTGCTTAAGTAAAAAGTAAAACCTACCTATAGCTTTTCCATACTGGAGGCTTCCCAGATACGTATGCTGGATAGAGAAAGAAAACTCATTATCAAAGTTTTTTATTGCCTGTAAATTGCCAGGCAAACTAATAGATAATTGGACTTTATTCAGAAAACAGGTAGCTTACTGAGTTCTCCATTTGTTTCTATGTTGGTTTATTTTTTATTTTTTTATTTTTAAACTTTATTGGTACGTTACATATATGCATCATGATTGCACTTCATAATGGGGATTTGTACCAGTATAAGACACAAATTAATTCTCATTTTTTCCCATAGCCCTACCCACTATACCACCCCCCATATAAATAAAATTTCTTCCTTTTTTGTTACAATCTCATCATTTTCCCCCCTTCACCCTATTTTACATTGAGCATTTTCTATTTCATAATATATAACATACAATTCTAGGACTCATTTGCATCTTTATTTTCTCATACCACAGAAAAGATGCGATATGTACCTATCTGTGCCCTATTTATTTCACTTATGAGGATATCCTCAAGGTATGTCCACTGAAGTATAAATGATTCAAACTTATCATTTTTTATGGCAGAGTAAGACTCCATTCTGTAGAAGAACCACAGCTTTTTTATCCAGTCTCCAGTTGATGGACACGTGGGTTATTTCCAAGATGTAGCAATCACAAATTGGGCTGCTATAAACATGGGTGCACATATGTCACTGTGATATGAGTCTTTCATTTCTTTTGTGTATATACCTACAAGGGCAATGGCCAGGTCAAATGGAACCTCCAATCCTAGCTTTTTGAGGAATCTCCAAACTGATCTCCACAGGGATTGTACGAGTCTACAGTCCCACCAACAGTGGAGGAGGATTCCTTCTTCTCCGCAGCCTTGCCAACATTTGCCGCTGGCAAAATCTGAAATGACAGCTATTCTATGTGGAGTGAGATGAAATCTCAATGTTGTTTTCATCTGCATCTCTTGAATGACTAATGATGTTGAGCATTTCCTCATATGCTTCTTAGCTGCTCTTACTTCTTCCTCTGAAAAATATCTGTTCATTTCAGATGCCCATTTTTGAGTTGGGTCTTTAAATTAGGGTGGGCTAATTTTATTGAGCTCCTTGTATATTCTAGATAGTAGCCCTTTATCTGAGGAACAGCTGGTAAAGATTTTTTCCCACATTGTTGGATGCCTTTTTGCTCTGTTGGTGGTTTCCTTTGCTATGCAGAAGCCTTTTAAAAGAATGAGGTCCCATTTGTTGATTTCCTCAGCCAATTCCTGTGCTATAGTAGTTTTGTTTAAGAAGTATTTCCCTAAGCCAATGTCTTCAAGAGTTTTACCTAACTTGTTTTGCAACAGGTATAGAGTGTCTGTTTCAATATTTAGGTCTCTTATTCACTTTGATTTTACCTTGGTACACGGTGAAAGAGTTAGATCTAGTTTTAGTCTTTGGTAAGTTAAAGCCCAGTTTTTCCAGCACCATTTGTTAAAGAGGCTATCTTTCCTCCATTGAGAATTTTTGGCTCCTTTGTCAAAGGTGAGGTGGCTCAGTGTATCTGGAGTAGTTTCTGGATCTTCTAGTCTACTCCATTGATCCACAGGTCTGTTACTTTGCCAGTACCATGCAGTGTTTTATCACGGTGGCTTTATAGTATAGTTTCAGGTTCGGAGCTGTAATACCCCCACCATGTCCCTGTTGCTTAGAATTGCTTTGGCTATTCTAAGTCTTTTGTGGTTCCAGATGAAAGTTTGGAATTTTTCTCTAGATCTGTGAAATATGCTGTTCAGATTTCAATTGGAATTGTGATGAATGTGTAGAGTAGTTTTGTGAGTATAGCCATTTTGACAATATTGGTTCTTCCAACCCAGGAGCAAGGTATGTCTTTCCATTTTTGGATATCATCTTCTACCTCCTTTTTCAGAGTGCTATAGTTTTCAGAGTAGAGGTCTTTCACCTCTTTTGTTAGATTGATTCCTAGATATTTTATATTTTGGGGTGCTACTATGAAAGGGACTGACTCTCCAATTTTTATCTCAGTGGGTCTACTGTTTGTGTATACGAAGGCTATTGATTTTTGAACATTGACCTTGTAACCAGCTATGCAGCTAAAATTGGTGATTAGGTCCAGCAGTTTTTTAATTGAGTTTTTAGGATCCTCTAGATAGAGTATCATGTCATCAACAAATAATGACAGTTTAACTTCTTCTTTTCCAATCTTTATTCTTTTTATTTTTTTCTCTTGCATAATTGCTATGGCTAATATTCCCAGAACTATATTGAACAGAAGTGGTGAGAGAGGACATCCTTGTCTTGTTCCTGATCTTAGTGTGAAAGGTTTCAATTTTTGACCATTTAGTATGATACTGGCTGAAGGTTTCTCATAGATAGCTTTTATTAGTTTGAGATATAGACCATCTATTCTGATCTTCTGTAGGGTTTTGAACATAAATGGGTGTTGTATTTTGTCAAATGCTTTTTCTGCATCAATTGAGATGACCATATGATTTTTGTCCTTAAGCCTGTTAATATAGTGTATAACATTTATTGATTTACATATGTTGAACCATCCTTGCATCCCTTGGATGAATCTAACTTGGTCAGGGTGTATAATCTTTTTGATAATTCTCTGTATTCTGTTTGCCAGGATCTTATTGAGAATTTTTGCATTGATGTCTCTGAAGATATTGACCTGTAGTTCTCTTTTTTGGTTGGGTTTTTCTCTGCTTTTGGAATCAGGGTAATGGTTTATTCCAGGAATGAGTTTGGGAGTGCTGATTCCCTTTCAATTTAATTGAAGAGTTTCAAAAGTAGAGGCACTGGGCCGGGGAGTTAGCTCAGTGGTTCCGGCGCCTGTCTTGCAAGTGCAGGAACCCGGGTTCGATTCCCCGTAACCACATAACAATACTGGGTGTGGAGACCCACACCCAGCAGCAACCAGTACCACATACCACAGTGCCGGGCGTGGTGGCTCA